>JAQFYV010000156.1:0-13926 GCA_034695065.1 Choneiulus palmatus | reverse complement strand
TGAAGACATTAACAAGCATGGCAAACGAATCTGAGCCTGGTGAGTGACAAAAACGATCTTATTTTTGCAAAAATTGATAGATTTTTTTGAAATTTTTGCTTAAATCATAGTGCAATAATAAAATATAGTTAAAATCATGTGTTGCTTATTCAAGAATTTGTCTTGACTAGCATTTCATTTTTTTGGGCCTGATCAGGGACAATATTACTCAAACAACATAACTAGTAAAAATATATTGCAGTAGTTTTGCACTGAAATCATACTAAAAATTAGTTTTTTTTGCATCTTAGGCTGTTCATTTGCACCAAATTCATTTTATAAAGGCAGAAATGATAGAGTAGATCGACTTCATACCAATGAAAGTGAGGCACAACGTTTGCTAGCTAAATTCAGAATAGGGAAATATCCTAAGACAGTGATGCCTATGACAATGAAAACAAATTTAGTGAACTCAATCTTCAAGAACTTATAAGTGTATCTTTGGAACATGATCCTGAGAATATTGATGACATGTTTGATATTGGAGACAATACTCAATCGGAGGAAAAATCTGACCACGAAAGTGACACTCAGGATTTGGAATATTTACCCTTCAATGACCAAAACCAATTGTGTTTTACCTTCAAAAATTTGTGCAAAAAAACTTTCATAGAAGAAAATCACTTCAGCAAAAAAGCCTAAAAATGATACTAAAAAATAAGTAAGCCGCAATCAAAGAAAATAAAACATTTGGCAAAGTGAAAACTGCTTCAATCCTCTAAAAGCTGACTTCAATCTGCAAAATGACCATCTTGAGATACTGGAGCCAATTGATTATTTTAGCAAATACATCCCTGATGAGCTTATTTCAACAATGGTAGAGATGACCAATATATATGGGCTACAAAAAATGAAAGTTTTTTGCCAACAAATAAATCGGGAATCACAGGTTTCCTTGGTCTTAACATTAACATGGGAACTCTGTCCTTTCCAAGAATTTGTTTGTATTGGAATTCATTTTTGGGAATCAATATTTTTTCCGAAACAATGGACGTAAATCGGTTTTTTCGTCTTTGAAACAATTTCCACATTGTCAACAATTTAGAAAGAAATGAATGGATTAATTTTATGTGGAAATTACGACCTATTTATGACGCTGTTCGGTCTCAGTGTCTACAGCTACCATTAGAAGAAAGGTTATATATCGATAAGCAGATGGTACCCTTCAAAGGTAATTTGAGCGTTAAACAGTATGTAATATTAAGGAAATATAGTTAAGCAGACTTACCTTTATTGTTGGGCAAAGTGACAATTGTTTTTTTTAAGAATATTGTTTGCCAGTACAATAATCTCTACAGAAATTGTTTACAATGGGTTTTAATTTTTCCTGTGATGATGTGTTGATTCATAATGGTTTTCAAACCGTGATTTAAAGGCTTGAGTGCTACTTGGGCAATGTTAAAGGGATTGAGAGAAATATTATCATAAATATTCTTACCTTAATGTGAATCCTCATCACCTGAAATATCCTGCTCATTTGCTGAATTAAATATTGTTGATTCATCATCGGAGGTGTTGGTACCGTCCGTACTATTATCGGCAGAAATATCCCCACGCGGCTGAAGAACCAGTGCAATTGGAGGCAAGAGCTCCGGTATCAAAAGAGAGGAGGAAGAAATACAAACCGCAAGCGCACAATTATGGCATTGGGTGCTATCACAACCCTCCACATCACCATCCACATGATGGGCCAGGAAGGGGACACACCAAAAGAACAGGAACCACTCCAGCACCGCACCAACAGTCCACCATCGGCCCGTAACAAGAAATTGGATGCAAAATATAATGCAGCCATTTGGCTGCCTCATCACGTCCGATGCAAGTTACAACGGAAGACATCAACTTTTATTAAAATAATATATGTTATTGATTACACCCCTAATCCCTAATCTAGGAACATAAATATTCTTAACATAGGGCAATTATAAGAACTAATAATGAAACAAAAATCAATACATGTTGCGCAGTTGGACTGCGCAGTAGAAAGTGTGCAACAAAAAGTGCACAAGATGGCCGCCCAAAACAAAATGGCGGACTTTCAATGGAAAAAATAGAAAAAAAACCTAATAATGGATTAAAAAGTAATCTGGCTGTAGCCAAGAAGGCGACAAAAACAACCCCATTACTGTTAAGCCCTAATTTCAACCAAAGATAGAAAAATCTGTGTTAAACAATATAATCCCCAAAAATCCAGGAAAAACTATTTGATTAAAGGTTTAACCATTTATTTCACCAAGATAGGAAAATGCATGCTATTGGGAAATTTAATTAAAAATATGAAAGGATTAGGGCAGAATAAGCAATTAACTATTCACATGACCACAAAACTCATAAGCAGGTAACAAAAAATTAATTTTGTCATTCGGGAAAAAGTGAAGCTTTGGAATACCTTTCTCTATTGGAATATTAAAACATGGACTGCTGGAAATTCTGCTGGGTAAGCAAATCAAAACCCAATTATATCAGGGGGGGGGAAGGCAAAAGTTATTAAAGAGGTAGTGGTAGGAGAGGGCACACTGTGGCAATTAAGTAGTGCAGGTATAATATTGACTATGTAAATGTATAACATTTGCCGTGAAATTTTTATGTAAAACATTTGAATAAATGTAAGAAAAAAGAAAAATTCATTAAATGGTTGCACAAAAATAAAAAGGAATGGAAAGCTAATTTTTTTACATTTTCTCAATTAAAGCACTGGGAAGAACCCAGGAGGGATTAAATCTCTCCAATACGCCAGGAGAAATCTAGTGCTAGGGATGGATGCCAGACTGGCTCCCACCTCTTTATGAATAAAAGCCAGGTTCTGACATTAACATCTATTAATTTTATCACTTTATTTAGGTATTTTATAAATTTTGCATTGTTACTTCCAGCCCCCTCCCCCTTTGGCTGGCAAACATACCTTGCTGGAGCTCAGTTTTATGACTGACAAAATTGCTGCAGTTTCACCTCCATTTATCTCCTAGGTGCAATGCATGCTGGGTCACCCAATTTTTGACCTAATTTTGGTGGTCATGCGATGTGTAATACATACTGCTGACATCATTAGTTACTATTGTTCTTTATCCTCTCCTTGGGCTATTCAGCCTTAGAGGTTTATGTTTCAGTAAGTTGGTTTTTCTGGTTCCTGGCCCCTGGGGCTTTTCTAATAGGCTTTGGTCCTCTGATGACCTCTGGCCGATTCAGCATAGTATATTTTCTACTTTTAGCCTTATTACCCTATCTTTCCTCTAGATGGCACCATTATCCTCATTCATGCACGGTGTGGGCCTAATCTGTTCTGCTCCAGCTAGGTAACTTCTGACCCCATTATTTTTCTGTGAGCTATTTATTTGCACTAATGCATATGTTGAGAGTCAACTGGTTATTCCGTTAGGCACCAAACTTTCTTTTTAATCCTGGAAGATGTGGCCGAATCACGGACTGCCGAGTCCAACGTTTCACATAACCAGAAAGGTTATGTTCGTCCAAAAACTTTTGGAACGCGCCTAAATGTTCATCCCGGGTGGTAATCCCGCAGGTGCGTTGGATGAGCGGAAACAGCAAGGCATATACGGTGGTCCGGTTGACCCCACTGTCCACCTGGTTGACGAACAGGACCACGGCGTCATCGTCCTCGGGGGCCAGTGAAAAGAATTCCCCCTCCCGGCTGATGATCATACCACTCATCTCCTGGGTATAAGTGGCTGGGCGTTTGCGGTGGCTAGCTGGATTCTTTCAGCTGTCAATAAAAGCGTACAGTTATTCCAGTCGATAAACTTAATTGAAATGCTTATATTTTTTTAGTTTATGAAATCTACGAAACACGGGTTGTTGTAAAGCTCTTTGAATAAAAACTCATGAATCCCCAAATTTTTGTTTACACTACTAAATTCTTTAAGAGGGAACCCCTATCTAGTTAGAATTCCCTCGTGAATCAACAAAAGGATCCAAAACATCTCTGAGGACTTGGAAGACCATATTCGGATTCACACTCTTTATGTTGGCTGGATTTTAAAGGGTGTCCAGATCGTAACACATATTTAAATTTACCCCCCTCTGGGGAATTTTCTGCTGCTGTTGTTCGCCTCCAGGATTTGACCACCTTTACTCTGGGCTGGTACCGTGTGCAGGAGAGGTGGGTCTGTAATAATTTGGTCTGGCTTTATCGCTCTCGGTGGCGACTGCAGGTCTCAGCTTTTGATTTCTATGGTCCGTGCTTCAGGTCACAGTAGTACCTACTTGTGCTTGGTGTTTTCCGTACTGGGTTTGGGGTGAGAGGGTGTTCTCTTCCGACGGTGAATATAATAATGGCAGGCTGGGCCAGTGTTCTCTAATTCGCTCCTTGTCTGCGAGTTATAAGAGGTGGGACTGGGTGGCCATCTCCTACCACGATTTTTCTTTGGCCATCCTTCTGATTGAAATTCAGGCCAGCTACCTCACCATCCATCAGTTGGCCACTCATGTGGTCATCTTCCTCACTGGCTCCTTTACACCTCTCTCAGGTGCTGTGGATCAGCTTTCAAGCACCTGCGATGCCATTGGTCTAGTTTGGTTTTTCTCCCCCACCCTAGCTTAGGTAAGTTGTTTTCAGTTCTTTCTAGCTGCTCTTCTGGGGTAAGCTGTTGAAGCTATGGAGTTTTTACTAGTTTCTTCCCCACCCCCCATTACCGCCTCAACAGCATGATGAAATGAATGCTTAGAACGCCTGCATTTCATTAGCCAAAATGTATAAAAATATAACAACAAAAAATGTAGACTTGGCAGTTGCAGTTAGTTAAAGGGGATGACCACCCGAGAAAAACATTTTTCTTTCTTTGTTATGCGTAGTTATTTAATAATGTTGAGGTCCGGTTTTCGGTCTTCGGTGTGCTTGTCACCACGGATATTTCCGTTTGCGGGATGGCCACATTACAAGTGGTTGTTGTCCTGGACACTGGCTGACATGTCCAGCGAAGTTCTGGGTGTCTAAGAATTCGGTATACACCGTGTACCGTGCTGCGGGACTCTCGATGTCCATAGTTCGTTGAACCAAGGCAAAGAGTGCGGCGTGGACGTGGGTCCGCGTCACTTGACTGGCCGGCTGATTGATAAACAGCATAAGAGGTATCGTGCTGGGGAAAGAGGGAGAAATAATCCCCCTTTCGAGCTACCACGATACTATTGATGATTTGATGGAATCTGAAACGCTGGGCCTACGGGATATGCCCATTGTTTGGATAAATACCCGGTATCAGGATACTTAAAAAAAATTGATTGTCCGGTATCAGAACAATCAAACACAGATAAACGATCAAATATTCGGTATCAGAATATTTGAGGTAAATCCTCCACTCGGTATTAGAGTGACAAAACTCAAAAAGAAAAACAAAATTGTATCCAAAATATTCGGTATTAGAATATTTGGAAAAATCTGTTTACCACCCGGTATTAGAGTAATAAAACAAATTTAAGGAGAATCAAAATTAAAACTCCAGCCTAATAAGTATGAGTAAACACTCACAAAGGTAAACTTACAGTGTCCTGCAAATTGCTGTAGTGAAGATGTAATTTATCAGCACGAAAACTTGGAAATAAAGTAAATTTGAAAACATAGAAATTTGACCACTCTCAGTATTTAGTTGAAAACGAATAGATTTAGTTTTATTCAAATATAAAATCACTTTGTCTTACAGAGTTTAATCATAGCGACGCGCTGCAGTTATCATGAAAAAATTTCTAAGAGTGCATGCATACATAAAATGGAAACACTTTATATACTGAAAAAAATGAGATCTAGAATGTTCTGAAAAAGAAAAGAAACATGAAATACACATGCAATAATAATGACCTATTACTATTACAGGAACATTCTGAAAAGAGAAAAACATACAAGTAAAAAAAAGTAAAAGTTTCATCACCCAAAAGGTAAGTAAAATTACGTTAATATTAATGTGACCCTAAATGACCTAAAATGGTCTCTTGAAAATTCTAAGAGGGGTGAAAATGGAAAGTTACAAAAATGCCTGGGGCAGGACAACTATCCTGTCCCCAGTTGTCTTTACTGATACAGGGTGTCCCCCACAAACCTCCCCCCAAAATTTGAAATAGGGGAAAATTTTTGCAAAAAAAAAACAAAGGTGGGGAACCCTGAAAAATGGTCAAAAACAGTTGAATTAGCCACTACGTTTGGCCAGTAATGCTGCCAATTCCTGGATGGAATTGGCCTCAACATTTGTGGGTTGCGGACTCGGATGATTAGGCGCATAGGCAGCAGAAAAACCCAGGTTTCTGCGAATGCGCCAGGAGTATGGGATGGGGCAAGCACAATGGAAATGGCGCTCGTCGCATGCCGTACGGCGCAGGCTACAAGATGGACAAGAGCGTAGATAATTCCGTATATTGGCATACGGATGGATGGTCAAAAAAGATCATGCTCGATGCAATGAATGTGAGGCAGGAGGGAACTTGTATTGATATGCCCCCTCCAGACGACGAGGAGGGGGAACAAGAGGGATGACAGGACGAGCAGGCAAGGTCCTGGGACCCGATTTTGGTATGGCACCCGGATTCGAAAGCACCAATGGTTTACATCTTGGTGGCGTTGCCAGGACCACCTTGATTTTAGAGGATTTCTGTCTCTTAGGAGAATCTTTGGGCATAGGCAAGCTAGTGACTTTAGATTTCCGCTTTGGGTTGGTAGAAGTAGCTTCTTGAGTGCTTGTAGTTGGTTTTGTAAGATGCGGATTGAAAAAGTTTGGAAATTTCTCAGTCAGTTTTTGTAATTGTAATTCAAGATTGGCGCTAGGAGAGCGCAAAAACATGCGTGAATAGGGCAGTCTCAACTTATAGGGTAAATCTTGGCGTTTTAACTGTTCCAATAAGTCGGGAACACTGGGAAATCCTAAATCCGTCAATGGATCTAAAGTCATGGTCCGAGCATGAAAATGCATAACGAGTGGCAAAAAGGTTTTAGGGTTACGCCCAGTCAAAGGACTGGGAAAAAACGGCAAATCATCCCAGTCGGAATCAGATTCCGACTCGGAGGAAATGTCTTCAAAAATGGTAGGAAGATCAACCACTGGTTTGGAAACCAAGGGTTGAGTGACAGTAATGCATGGTACAGGTGCCTCAGCCGAAAAATTTGGCAAATCATCGTCATCCGAACTAACATAAGTCTTTAAACTAGGAGATGATGATGGCGATGATTCTTTAGCAAGTTGAATCCCTACAGGATTCTTAGGACGTTCAGATTCTTGATCATTCTGCACATTTGAAAAATCGATTTTGTGGACACCCGGTACCGGGCAAATTTTTGACTCACCCGGTACCTTCTCAGGTGGCGCCACTTGATGGTCTGGAATAATGCAGGGTGCAACGACCTGTTGCACCTGAATGGCAGGAGCACATGGTGAAGGCAAGATGGCGTCGGCCATGATGTCTACTGGTAGTGTTGGGGGAATTTGTGGAGAATCTGGGTTCCAGTTCAGTAGAGGATAGTCCATTTCGCTATAGTAATCTAGCAGAACATCTACCAAACGTGCACAATGGCGAAAATCACGAAGAATCCATCTTGGAAAGTCTGGATTCACCATCATTAACTGCATGAGTTAACTAGTGCGTGCACAGAACCAGTCTATAAAAGAAATCCTGGGTGGATTTCTAGCACCCGGGCGCACATTCAAAGGAATAAATTCGCCGTCCATAATGGCAAAATTCGGAATTATAATGTAAAAGTTAAGTGAGTGTGATGGTCGCGAATACTGTTGGATTTGGTGGTGAAATAGTGCCTTTAAAAACGAGTGTTCTTGTAGAAGAATTGCAAAACGGATCTTATTTTTAAGGCAGAGAAGCTGATATTCAGGTAAGAAAACAGTTCTTGAGTTATACAGTCTATCCTTTCTGAATTGAAAAAAAACTTTCAAAGTTAAAAGTAACTTAAGAAAACTTGAGAACTGATAGTCACAAGATATGCCAAAATTATTGATTTGAAAATGGTCATAAGGACCTCCAGCTTGCTGAACAGAATGAGCTTTTGAAATTTCTAATGGGCTTATAAAGCCAGAAATTGTGTCAGTTGACCCAAAAAAACAAGGCCCAATGCCTGGGAAAATATCCCATAACAAGGAAAACGTGTGAGAAATTAATAGGGCCAAAAGGGATGAAATCAAAAGTAGACAGTGAGTCTACCACTAGATAATAATCGGTGATTTTCCTGTGTAAAACCCCCTCATACCACCCTTTATTTTGCCGAAAAAGACTAAATGTAGGGCAACTCTCTATTGACACAAAAGTGCCAAAAGGATAGATAAACTTGAACTTGACCATGTCCTTAAAACAGGTCAAGATCGGTACTTTGTAGGTATAATTAGAGAAAGTTGTAAGTGGGTCACTTGGAAACATACTGTGACTAAAAATGCCTAAGGCAAAATTGCCATTCGAAATAAAAAAAACTGTTGCCATGTGATACATGGGTCACACGTGTGTGTTGCCATGTAAACATGGTCGGCCATCTTGTTTTGAAAAGACAGTGGCCATTTGCAATATGCAAATTTCGAAAAATATTTGTTATTGATAGGAAAATCATGGTTAATCAATTCAATTGTGACTGGCTGTAAAGCCAGATTCAAGCAAGTAGTATTAGTTACGGTAAATAAGTCATTGTTATGGACATGTACATAATGGATAGTATTTATTTGTATGCAGTTGTTGTTGTCCTGAGAGTTAGGATATGAAGAACTCAAAAACTCATTAATTAATTCTTCTATAGATTGCAGACGTCCATTATTATAGAATGGTGGAGCAAATGGATCAGGATACCTAGGCAGTAAGGTAAGTACAACTGATCTTTCTTGGCATGCTTCACACGTTTTGCACACCTTATATATTGTTGTTTTGTACTTATTTAAGTAATGGAATTTGTTTTTATTTATAGTTTCCAGCTCTTGAAAATGAAGAATAGTAATCATGGCTTGGTGTTCAGCCCATTTGTTGCTGTCTTCAGGAAATTGCTGATGTACGTAAGTATCACATAATGAATAAAACTCATTAAATTCACTGGTGTCAAATGTTTGTAAACATTTGTCCACCATAGCTTGAATTTCCTGACACGTGATATTTTGGAAACGGGCAGAAATTTTTCTAGAACCCTGCCTGAGTCTGATATCACGTTTTGGTATCATTTCAGGTGTAATGACGTCCATTGAAGAATTTCCCTCTGAGATATTTTCAGTGACGTCATCCTCATTGGATTGTTTGTCTGCAACAACTTCTGTGAGTATGTTGTTATTGACATCCACATTTTTCTTAGGTCGGCATTTTTTGGTTTTCCTAAGAATTGGTTCAGGGAATTTTATATCTTTATCTTCAGGTACATCAAATTTGGTCAATTCACTAACGTGATATTGGCCAAGACTTAGTCCGCGAGTAGTGTCCCAAATTTCAAAGGTAGTGGGTCCTAGACAGCGTTTGATTTCATAAACGCCATCACGTTTAGGTGTTAACTTAGCCGATATTTTACGAATAGCGGAACTTTGAGGATGGTACGAACGAGTACTAGGTCGCCCTCATTGAAATTGCTTAAAGATTTTTTCTTGATTATTTTATCGCGTCGTACGTCTTGACTATCCTCAAGACGTTCACGTGCGGTTTGCATCATATCAGAAAAGTGTCGCAAAAATTCTGTAAGTGACGTGCGCATGAATAGCGGGTCATTGCAGAATTGGTGAAAATTTAATATCGAATCACGTGGTTGACGTGGCTGACGTCCAAATGTAAGCAAAAATGGCGTGAATCTACTATTTGAATTGCAGGTGGTATTCATAGCCCATGCTAAAGTTTTTAAATGATCAGCCCATTGATCATGTGATTCTTGCACAGCTATGGCAAGTTTAGCTTTTAGATCGCGATGTTTTCGCTCAACAGGGTTAGCCTGTGGATGAAAATTGGCCACAAATTGTAATTCAATGGCCATACTTTGAGCTACTTGTTTGAAAACTGATGAGCAAAATTACGGTCCATTGTTGCACCTTAGTGCTTTCGGGAATCCGTAACGCAAAAATATATCTTTAGTCAGTGTTTTCGATATAGCTTCCGCCGTTGCCTCTCTCAGAGGGAAAAATTCTATATAGCCAGATGCAATGTCCATTACTGACAAAATAAAATTGTATTTTTATGGTGATTCTGGCAGTGGTCCCACCAGATCAACACTTAGGATCTCGAAACGTTCGGGCACTCTCGGCGATAAGGCCTCAAGCGCCATAGCTTCGTTACTTGGCTTAAATTTCAAACAATCGACGCATTTTTCGATAAATTTGGTGACGTCGTCACGCATACCAGGCCAGTAAAATCGAGTGACGATCTTCTGGTGTGTACCAAAAATTCCGGGATGTGCAGCCTCCGGTGCGGAGTGATGCCATCGGATAACACGCTTCACCATTTATTCTGGAACACATAAATGTGGTTCCAGTGACTCCTGAAAGCTTAAGTATCGGTATAGGACGTTATCTATTAGAGTATATCCCCTGTTCAAGTAGGTATGTAAATCTGCTTTCTGGTCTTTAATTTGTTTCTCTTCTAATTCCAGAACTTCAATGATCTTTTGCCATCTAGGATCCTGGAGCTGTAAGAATCGGAATTCTGCTGCCGTAAGTGGTTTCTCATTTATCAAAAAATTTTGGACCAAAACAACAGGTAGTGGATGTCCCGGAGGTAGGGATAACAGATCCGCGAGCGTGTTTAATTTTCCGGGTATATACTCCACTGAGAAGTCAAAATTCTGCACTTGTAGTGCCCACCGTGCTAAACGTCCGGATAGCGTTTGCAAGGCCATTAACCAGCGTAACGGTCGATGGTCGGTATGCACCACGAAAGTGAGACCGTCGAGATATGGACGAAATTTTCCAATCGCCCATATTACTGCCAAAGCTTCTCTTTCAATTACATAGTAATTGCGTTGCGACGAATTGAGTTGCTTTGACGCATCTTTAAAGACGCGTTGGTCTTCGGCGTCGCCTTGGATTAAGACTGCCCCTATAGCTTCGCCGCTGGTGTCTGTATATAGACGGAAACTCTTGGTAAAGTCGGGTTGTGCCAAGATCGGAGCATTACAGAGCCTTGTTTTAAGGATGTCAAATGCTTCTTGACACTTTTCGTTAAAGTTGAAAGGTACGTCCTTAATTAACAGTGCATTCAGGGGTAAAGCGATCTGTGCCAAGTCCGGTATGAATTTTCCGAACCAGCGACAGGCTCCAAAAAATGATTTGACTTGTGTAACGTTGACAGGATAGTGCATGTCCAAAACTGCCTCTATCTTGTCCGCGCAAGGTTTTATGCCGTCAGCCGGCAGAAAATGTCCTAGGAACTTAACTTCCGCCTTGAAAAAATGGCATTTGCGTCGCTTCAGGTAAAAGTTGTATGAACGTAATAGCTTAAAAATTTTCTCTAAGTCCTGCAGATGGCCTTCAAATGTAACTGACGTCGTTACCAGATCATCTTGGAATGGATCAGTGACGACCTCCGGTAGTTGGCGCATCATATTCTCTACCACACGTTGACAGTGGGCAGAGGAATTTTTGGCTCCCATTGACATTCGGGTATATCGGAATTGACCCTTTGGCGTCGCCGTGGTGAAGTATTTCCTGGACTCCATGGTGATTGGGATTTGCCAATAGCAACTGGTTAGATCCATGGTAGACATATATGGTCTCCCACGGACTCTCGCCAGGATGTCGTCGATCCTGGGTAATGGGTAAGCATCTGCTACGGTAACCTTATTTAATTTACGAAAATCCGTTACAAGTCGTAAATCGATGCCCTTGTCGTCCTTTTCCACAAGAAGAGAAGATGCCGCCCATTCCGATGTACACGGTTCTAAATAGCCTTTTGCAACCAAGGCATCAATTTTGGCTTCCATAATAAGACACTTTGCAGGAGATACGGTGTATGGTCGTTGCATACATGGCCGTGCACCGTCCATAATTTGAATATTCTGTTCTTCGACATTTGCGTGACCGCAAGGTTCTTGGAACAAGTCGATAAAATCAAGTAATAACTGATTAACTTGAGTTTTTTGATCCTTAGATAAATTTGTCGCTTCGTCCTCCCTTAACATCAATGTTTCAGGAGTTATTTCGGTGATTGTAAGTCTATGGGCGTCAGGAGGATCCGGTTCTTGCACCCCACATATGGAAGCCATAGTAACCAAAGGTTGGTCCTCCGCACGTCCGTAAAAATGGCGTTCCACTGCACCGTACAGCCACCATTCTTTTCGGTGATGGTCAATGCAGACGCCCATTTTTTCCAAAAATCGATACCCAATAACATTGAAGTATGATGGTATGACGGTATTAGAATGAGAGGATGTGAACATATGAAGTTGTCCAACTTGACCTCTACCACCGTTTGATATGCTTCGACGGATCTGATTTGGTGATCCGCCAAAGTGATGGGACAGTGATACTGAAGCATAGGTATATCGATGTCCAGTAATTGCTTGTATAGTTATAGTCCTCCCAACGAAGTTGTAGAACCACTGTCCATGACGGCGTCCACATGAATGCCCTCTACGTAGGTTTCCACCTTCATGAGATTCTGACCTCCCCCAGTTTACAGCGGATTATACTGAACTACTGGCGTCGCGTCACCCATGATAAACAGATTGGTATGCACAGGTTTGTTTGCCTGTGCGGCATTCCGACCTTTCTCTCCGCACTTCTTCGGACACGTCCAGACGTTTACGCCTGGATAGTCGCAAACATAACATTTCATCGGTGGTTTATCAGTTTTATGCTGATTTGCCGCCGGTGACGTCTTTGCGGTTGAGTTGGAACTGGTAGAGTTGTTTGAATGATTGGAATGATTCGAATTGCTTGAATTATTGGAATACGATGAAGGTGGCTTATATGGCGCAGACGGTCTAGAACGGTCGCAGTTTTGATAAGTATTCGGTCGCGTCCCTTGATTTCCGTTGCCCCAGTAAGATCAAGAACGGTAATTGTTGTTCTGACCAAAATTCGTTTTAGGATGCTGACCATGGTTGCTTGCTGAACTTCTCGTCCCGTTCCCCCTCTGATCACTGGGCGTAGCCTGTGGAGAAGTCTGCGGCTTGTCCCTCGTCTTGTTTTCAGTAGGTGGCGCGGTTCTCATTGGTAAATTATTCCGGAAATGATAGTTTCTCTGCGCAGCAACCTGATCACGATCTCCTAATCCGGATCCAGGGTCATCTTCCGGCCCAGTTGTTTTAACACGTTTGTAACAATTCTCGGCCGCAGTCGCCAATTCCTTCAACAAATCCAAAGTCGGAATATTCTCCACCTTGATTTCCTGCTAGATCATCGGATGGAGTCCTCCTTGAATTACTTGGATGCGCACGTTGTCATCCACATTAATATTTTGTAAGTCATTAAATAAGTCATTCATTAGTCGAAAATAGTCTGACGCCGGTTGACCATAACGTTGTCCACCGCGAGTAATTTTTGGCCAAACTTAAATGTCGGATTTGACGACGTCGTAACGGCCGTCAAGGTCTTTAATTGCTTGGTTCCAGGTCGTTATATAGCGTAGGGCAGTCTCCCACCATTTGCGGGCTTCTCCCTCTAACAAACACTGGAGTTGTAACAGCATTTCTTCATCGGTACAGCGGTATCTGAGACGGATTCCGTTGACCGTAGTTCGCCACATCCGGTACTCGTCCTTGATGCCAGTAAAGTGCTTTACCGGTTTGAAAGCCATCGTCAGACGGTGCCATCTGTCCTCCTCGTCCCTATTCGGCGTCAGATCACTAACTACCGGTCTTACGGGCGCCGGCGGAATAGCGGTCGCAGTCGGATAAGTATTTGGAGGTGGAGGATTTCAAGGATTTACTCCTCCAGGAAAATTCATTGGCGGGTATGGATACCCCCAAGGATAATAACCCATTGGATTAGGGTA
>JAQFYV010000155.1:0-13952 GCA_034695065.1 Choneiulus palmatus | reverse complement strand
ATTTTTGATATGCTCTATCGTTTAGAAATAACTTTTTCTGAGAGCTTCATTCAAATAACACCATGTAAAGAAGGTTTCCAATATAAGTATTTATAAGTATGGTAATTTATTTAATAAAATATATACAAATTTTATTTATCTTTGGGAAGAGCTTCTCTTCATGCCTTTTTTGTAAGAACATTAGAAACTATAGTGAACACAGTTACCAAAATTTGGATATGGACTATTTTTGATATGCTCTATCGTTTAGAAAACTTTTTGTGGGGTGTCTCATTCCCTTTAAAGAAAGTTTTGAGAAAGGTCTTGTAGATTGAATTCAAATTTTAGTCAGCACAAATGACTTAACAATACATGTATACTGAACAGTAAAATTTAAGTGACTTTAAAATGAGTTGTCTTATATGATTGAAAAGTACAGAGCACGCTATAAAACGACATAAAAAATAATTTTTACTGTGTAAATTTTGAAAACAAAATTCCCTGAGTTTTCCAGGTTTTTCCAGGAGCATATTCTAAGTTTTTTTCAGGTTGAAAAAAATGTAGTGATTAGTTTAAATGATGGTAAATAGTATAATAACCATTGCACAAGAAAGTGCAGTTCTTGCCACAACAAGAATGAGAATTATTGAGAATGGTGGAATTATTGTGAGTGTCGTATTTTGCCTGATTTTTAAAATGTATTTAAAAAATACAAAATAAACAGGAGAATAGTAAAACAAAATAAAACAAAATAAAATAATTGAAGATTATTGACTATGGGAAAGTTTGATAACAATTTTCATTTGAATCCTCCTTAATAATTTTTTTCTTTTTGTTTTAACAATTACGTATCATAAGGTAATACTACACTTTTAAGGTGACCTGCATCCTCAGAAAAGTTTTCCCAAACGACAGAGCATATCAAAAATGTACAAAACCAAATTTTGGCAACTATGTTTTTTCTAAGTAAAAAATAAACACAACATAAAAAGCATACAGCTGACAAGCCAATGCATACAGCAGCAAATACATGCCTGACGTATTTACTCCTTTACTCCATTCATTCATCAATAAATGTTTTGTGCAGGAAAATTTACTGATCATGATTGGTGTAAAGGAACACGTCATCGAAACATTTATTTGCAGAGTGTATCAAAAGTCTTTACAACTGTATGTTATTTTTTTAGAGAGAACATATTTGCTAAACCTTTGTTTTGTTATGCTATATCGTCTGTAAACAACTTTTTCTGAAGGTGTGGTTCCCCTTTAAAACGATCATGTCCTCAAAGTTGGTGAAAAATAAATAGTAATAGAACGGCTGATGGCTAACATCTTTTATACATCATATCCCTCAATAATCTTCTCAGTGACTAAAATTAATTACCTTTTTAGAAATCAGTATGGCTTCCCCGTATAAAACAAATTAAAGTTTCGCTAATTAATTATAAGAATAATTAAAGGGTTAGCATATGCTGTCAAAGACAATCACGTCTAATACCTATACGAAATTAATTCCGTATTCTGTACACAGCTTAGCAATAATCCCACAGTATATAATTGGAATTGAAATTTCCTGATAGGCATAGCAAAATTGGTGTTAAGGTTAAACGTAATTTTCAAACGAACACAGAGGTCAACTATAACGCACAACAACATTAAGTCTCATTTCTTCTCGTGAAATGCAATTTGAGAAAAATTGATAGAAACACACATAACTTAAGTATTAAAGCCGAGAAGATCATCGTATGCTCGTATCTGAGCTAAGCATCAACAATTCGTTAAGCACTAAATAATTTCAATAAGTCAAAAGGTCAGAGTTAATGAGATGAATAATTTGGATCTACAATGTATTCAATTTCCAAAAGTCAGCTTTTTCCCGGCCAGGCATAAAAATAGCACTTATTTTTGTCTAGACGTCTAGACCAATACGTTTAATGTTACTTTAACCTGATTTGAAGAAAATTTGATTAAAATTTTTAAATAAATCATGGTTACTGGACCATGGTTCCAGAATTAGGGAGTACTACTCCATATGTGAAAAATACATTACTTGTTATTCTCACACTTTTTGTTTTAAGGGAGGATGATGGTTGCGGCTCTAGGCAATTTGATGGCAGCTCAACCATGACAGTATGGGAAGCCATTTCTAAGCATAAAGTCACTATTTTCTAATGGCTGGCATAATGATGGTTTTCGGAAAATCGTAATATCAAAATTTTTCAAATTTACACAGCAAATATATTTTCTTTGAAGGCATAAAAAACCACAATGAAGAGGAAAGCAATAGCTATGTATTTACGGGCCCATTTTTTCACCTGAATAAGTTCAAGATTAAAAAAGATATTTATTGGAAATCAGAAATAGTATCTCTAAAATTAGACCTTATTTAAAGTTTTATTTAATTATTGGTGCGAATTTCTGGAAAAAAGGCTTTGTGAATTCTATTAGCATTCACTTCAATTTTTTTTGTATGCCTGTGGGACCATTAAAAAATTATTGTTCTGAATATCTGAAAAATAAAATTTTTTAAATATATACATGTATATAGCCTTTTTATTTTTAAATTTATTTATTGTTTCATTTTTCTTTTAAATTGTTAGCAATCACTACTAACATGTATGTAATGCGGGAAAGCAGTCTGCAAGCAATGCTTCTTTGCACTACAAAAGTGTTAGCAGTGATTGCCAACAATTTTAAACGTTATGTGAAACATACTTATTTTCACGTATTCAAAACGTTTATATAACAAGTATTAATAAAATTTTATAAATTATATTTAACATTATACCTGCATTGGTAATTGAAGTACCAACACAAAACTAATTTATGAATAAATAACTGATAATTGTATTCCACTTCCGTCGGTTTTTTAAATAAACTAATGAACAAGTGATGTGGCACTCATAAATAAATTGATACGATTGCTTTTTGATAAATGTTTTTTTCTTCTAATATACTGAAATTATTGCATGCATAACCCTCAGAAAAAGTTTAATCAAACGATAGAGCTTATAAAAATACAAAACCAAATTTTGACAACAATGTTCTCATTTGTTTATAATAAAAATAATTACTTAAGTACATAATAGTGCAGTAAAAAACAAGTACAAAATATGACTGTTTGTGCAACAATGGGCATGTCTGTCAAACCCTATTAGACAACAAAATGAATGGCATCATCTATGGTACAAGACCTTTTCATCGATATACGTCATGACCTCCAATTCCTCTCCAATACCTCAAACGAACTCTGATAATGTGGAATAATAACTCGGTATTACCCACAAAATGACTTTTATATAAATAGATACGAGCATATAGTAACATAATATGTACGACTTTTCGTGCAAATTCGCCCCTATATGTCCACCATTGGAAAGTACAATTAAAATGAGTTTGGAAATAACATTCCATACTTTTTTCACGTCATGATTGTGCTATACCACCAAACGAGCCAGAATCGCAACTGGCATTTATTACCACCAACATCCTTTGTAAAATTCAAGGATTAAAGGGGAATGCTACCCTCAGAAAAATATTTTCCAAACGAAAGAGCATATATTTTCACATGCTCTATCTAAATTTTGGCAACTATGTTCAGCCTAGTTTAAAAAAAAAACAATTAAAAATCTCCCGTACATCACCCTGTACCGGGTACACTAGCTGTTGGGTATAGTGAAGAGACATCCTTCTTCTTCGGTTATACCTAACAACTGGTATATACAGGGTGAACTACCTGCATACAGGGGTGAGGCATAAGTCGTTTTTGTTTCTTTTGTTTTTATTTTATTTAGAAACTAGGATGAACATATTTGCCAAAATTTAGATATATGCTATTTTTGACATGCTCCATAGTTTGGAAAATGCTTTTACAGAGGGTTGCATTCTCCTGTACATCACCCTGTACACTATAGCTGTTGGGTATATAGTGAAGAGACATCCGTCTTCGGTTATACCTAACAGCTGGCATATACAGGGTGAACTAGCTGCCTACAGGGGTGAGGCATAAGTCGTTTTTGTTTCTTTGTTTTTATTTTATTTAAAAACTAATCTGAACATATTTGTCAAAATTTAGATATATGCTATTTTTGATATGCTCTATAGTTTGGAAATGCTTTTACAGAGGGTTGCATTCGCCTTTAAATCCATAATAATAAAAAATGAATAAAATTAAATTCATATATTTTTCCTCTGCAGGAGCACTTTTCAAGCTGTTCGTCATACACAATTCTAGTTTTGCTCAGCTTTCGTATATACTATTTGCAAACTTCCGTTGACGATCATTGCCATGTGTATTGCAATCGATAGAGATATTTCGCTCATGACGCCTCCTTAAGTAGATGGACCCAATTTTCAAGGCGTCAAAAAGAAGAACATTAAGAAGGCTTTCTCAAAGATAAAGTGTGACATAATATGGCAGCTGCTGTTGAATCCCAAAATAGCCTTTGCAAGTCCTATCAACATCATCATCAACATCATCACCATGCCATGTATTATTATCACATATAACTACAACTTGTATATTAATTTATGAATGAAGTGTCGTTTTATGATATAGACCAAATTTGATGCAGTTTTAGTGAGGGGGGATTTTTAATCTTAACCTTTTATTTTCATTGCAATACAAGAGAGGAAAAGAGCAAACAATAACAAATGCCGTATCATTGCAACCACACTGTTGATCATCATTTTAATTTATGATGCGCATAATTTCGTTTTCAAAGCTTACAATCACTTGCCCAAATATCAAAGGTGATTCCCACTGTTGTTAACTCATGTATAAACGTCATTTTTATCGCAGCTATGCACATTTCATAATAATTCATGCGAGCAAAATAATTGTTAAAGTTCTAATAACAATGACGATGCTATATTATATACTATAAGAATAGTATGCATGGTTTTCTGGAATTGTTTCATGTATACTTATTGGTGGAAAATAGGATTAATTTCACTGCCTTAGTATAGTCATATGCAACATATTCTCGAGAAAAACCCCAGGGTGCATTATCATTATCTTAAAAAGGGATGCAGCCCTCAGAAAAAGGTGTTTCTAAACGATATATAGGGCATATCAAAATAATCCATGTCATGCACATATTGGCAACTATGTCATATGCATCATAGTCTCGAGAAAACCACAGGGTGTATAATTAACGTTTAAAAATAATTGTAAAAGATAAAAGCATTTCGAAATAGTCCATATTTACATTTTGGTAACTATGTTCTGACTATAGTTTATTTTATAAAAATCAAAAAGAAACATAAAACTTGGTATTTGATTAATTACAAAATTTGTATGTATTTTTATATCTTTTGGATAGAAAAAGTTGAATTTAATTTCTATGTGTGATAAATAATGAGTTAGCCCACCCATAATTCTATCATGTCATTAGTATAGAAACATATATAATTAAAACGGATATAAGAATTAATTTCAATAATAGTATCACTATATTGTTTTTCCCCAACTCACTGTTACATTTTTAAATTATTTTATTTAACTTAATTTAAGTGACCAAGAGAAATATTTAATATTTGACAGCAGCGCTACCATAAATTTTAAATCAAATAGGAAAATTTTTTTAAGTAAAATATTTTTATTTATTTTTTTATTCTTTAATTTATGTAGGCTTTATTGTTTCCAAATATATAGGGCTATAACAATAGGCATATTTTATCAACTAATCTTTGATTTAAAGACACCACCACCATGGCCCAATATATATAGTAAGCAATACCTGCATATTTTCCCCCAATTTATATCGTTTACCTTTTTTATGTACCTTAATTATTTGTTTTCGATTCTTTCACTATTGTAGTCACAACAAACCGTTCTTTGCAATGTCTAATTTAGTACGGCAGTGCCACCAGTCTTTAATTAAAATCCCAATGCAATATAATATCTGTTTTTAGGGGAGGCAAACAATTTACTGATATCTTACTAATAAATTTATTTTTTATATAACATCAATATTTGTTTCAAATTCTATTAATATATATGGCTAAAATAGTATTATATGATAACCTATATGCCACCAAGCTTTGATATATGGGATTGCTCGTTCTAATACTACAATGTTTACTCCCACACCACATTTTCTTTTTTTAATTAACAGCGGTAAAATAAGTAAATATTTGAATTTGATGCTCTCAGATCATGCAACCAAACAGGCTTAAGAAATGCAAATATCGGTTGGTGCAAGAATTAATGTTTATAGCGGTTAATGGAATGCATTAAGTGCAATAATGACATTAACACGAGAACAGGTTCAAAGAACTATATTCACGATTGTACAGGGTGTCCTATACTAATAAATGACACTTTGAGACACTTTTGAGATATAGGCAAAAATCAAAACTCCAAAAATTCGTCGGTTTTGCGTCTGTATCGAATGTACGAGTATATACTTACTGGAAAGCATAATTGGAACATGTGATGGACCAATTAGAGCCTATTGTCTAAGCTTAGTTTGATTGACAATTGTAAAAACAATTCCTATTTAATTATGTGGTCTTTCATTTTATGTTTTCATCATTATTCCGTCCAAACATGCATCCATGGCATCTAAGTTACTTTAAATATATATACTGTATTTGCTCATTAATACGGGTCTGCCCAAAAGTGTAATTTATTAGTAGGTCACCCTGTATAATACTTTTCTTATTCGTGTATTTCTTCAATAGAGGTAAAACTGCAAGATTTCTGCCATACATTTAACAGAACACGCAACAAGTGACGTCATTCCTAAGAACTATTTAATATAAATTATAATAGCCCATAGAGATGACGTCACTTCTTAAACGTACAAGTACAGGTATCACAAAGACACCTGTACTTCATCCTCTCTATTTTCAGTATAATTCTCATTTCTACATTGCAACAAGAAATATGTATTTCACTCTGGAGAATTAATATTGGGTTTAAAGTAATTTTTATTATAACAGTAAAATGTATACGACATTTTGGTAGACTGCCAACTAAATAAAATTTATTTTTATTTGGAAAAAAATTATAATTTATTTAGATTAAAATAGAATTCCCATGCCACATGTATGTAACTAATGATAAGTTATAAGAATAGATTTATTTGCAGCTGGTGCCAATTGAGTACGTGCGTAAAAAAATCTCAAATTAAATAATAAAATTTTTAAATGAAAAAGTAAAAATATATGCATTATAATATAGGCGTTTTCTCACTTGGTATTAAAATTTTAAAATAATAAAAGTAATACTAATAAAAGCAATTGTACAAAGATGGAGTGAAATCATTCCCCCCTCTATCCCTCACCAATGGGCTATAGGCCTACTATTACCATAGCTTTTAGCATAGACATTTTTTAAATATATCCCCCAAAAGCTGGATTTCCTCCCAATAATCCTCTACTTCCCTCCAAAAAAAAAAACCCTACTTACCCTCCCCTCCCCCTCCCCCACTTAACATTTTTTTTAGTTGCATGTCATAACCCAAAAGTTGCAAAACAAACATGTTCTGACATTTTAATTAATATGAAATATAGACGTAGAAAATACAAAAGTAATAGTCTCATAATTCATCTTTTCAAATGCAAAAGAAAATTTATTATTACACATTTTTTATAAATCCCCTAAAAAAGCTTTTATATTTAAAAAAAGAAGAAATAAAAAAACACATAAATTTGTAAAATCTTAACACTGCCACAGTCAGCACATATAAATTTAATATGTGCAAAAAGTAGGTATATAACATGACGGAAATGTAACACGTTTTGCTGCGAGATGAAATGTATACTCACAATGCGATTACTATGTCAAGAATTACTTCACGTTGGTTTGAGTTTTCAGAAAATAAATTTGAGAATTTCAGTTTACATTTATCAAAAAGAAGTAGTGGTAAAAATGCCTGTATAAAAGTTAATAAAAAAATAAGGAGCATTCGTGATAGATATACAAGCACTGCATTGGTATAGATTGATACAAGACAACGCTAAGGGTAAAATCGAGATAAATATTAAAGTAAGGTTTTTGGTTGCAAGGATATTGAATGAATCTTTACATACATTTTCCATTGCAATCATTATTTATGGAAGCTATATGTACTTTTTTGATATGCCTGTGTGAAGTCAGACGTTAACATATACGAGTAAACCTCATACATATATCACAAGTATATATCGGTTATTCCTTAAATATTTTCTGCAGATACATGTATAACATTAGGAATAAGACTTTCCAAAAGGAGATATTGCAGTTTTCAAAATGACTTAATATGCAAATCTTACGTGCATGGAAGCAAGATCCATGACAGAGGCAAATTCCGCATCCATATTTTACAGCCAACATAGATGTTATTAAGTGAGACTATTTCATATATTTTGACATTATAGAAAGTGGATTCTTTTAAATTTATTCATATATATAAGCAAACTTTCAATGCTATATATAGGCAAGCAACATATTCTAATATCGTTTTCGAAATATAAGAAACAACAATTTTCGTTAAATATAGATTTTATCTGCTTAAATATATAATGCATAAAACAGCATGTATGTATAGGATATTTATATACCACTTGGGTGAGGCCAAACCATAGAAAGTCTTTAGTTTTAATTTTATTAATTTAATTATTAGTTTAAGTTTTAATTTGTGCAAAAAAAACCCTCATATAACGTTCTTCATCATATATACTCTGACGTCACAAGTTCAACCAAACAGGTGCTCTTTGAACTTTGATAAGTACTAATCTATGGCTTGTCAATTATTACATTATTAATGCACAAGCTTATTTATTTAAAGGGTAATAACACAAAGTCATAGAAATTATAATTTATCTTACCAGGTTTTTATCTTAAAGTAAAAAAGCCGTTACAATAAATCGTTTTAAAATACGTAATAAATTCCGTAGAGAATTTTAAGACACTTTTTTTGAAAGTGTGCAACCTTTGACCATTTGAAAATAGCTTTAATTATACACTTTTTTATTGGTCCACTCTTGTTTCAATGATGCAAATTCATTGTCATTGGTCATTGATAAGTCACGTATATTTGACATGCAGCCCAGGTTTCCAAAATGAAAAGATTTATTTGTGGAAAAACATTACTTGGTAAGGAATTTGTTCTCAGATTTTAAGTATTTTCTCAAAATAGTAAATTTTGAAGATGACCTTTATGCATGGCTCATAGCTAGCGGACACACAGATGTGACGCCATCCCACCTCCATATTTTGTTAAAAGGCATGTCATATAGAAACAGTTCAACCAGGTGTACTCATTTCATATGGACATTATTGTTTTTTCAAAATTTATTTTTAAAAAACTTAGCATGACATAGTTGTGAAAAAGAAATTTTCTAGGGTGGTCTTCCTCTTTAACGAACAATTAATGGCAGCTTATTGGCTTCCAAATAACGGGTTGTTTAGTTTTATGGAGGAAGGAAGGGGGCATATTGGATATTATATAAATTGAATCCTGAAAAATTTCATACATATTAACCTAGTTATAGTTGACTCTAGCTTAGATTGCATCGCAGTACATATTCTTGTCTTTAATATTGGGCAATGACTCAGCAAGCACTCTTCCATGCATCTATTTAATATCTAATTTTAAAAACACTGATTTTTTTCTTTTATATAAAAGACAATGCAGCTTTATCTAGAACATTATTCCGGAAAAAATTTAAATTGCATATTCATTTTTTAACTCATTTTATCTAGCAGAAAATCTTGAAACTTTGTCTATTGGATAGTCCTTATAAAGCCCAACATGACAGATGATCCACCATCTTGTTATGAGGGATATTAAGATCAACCACTCCTTCTTCCCAACCCCCATATTTAAGACATTGTAAAAACAGTTCTGCATTGCATGCATGAAGGATATAGATTTTTGAGAGAAAACTCAATTTGAAGTGGTCACATACGAGGTGTACCACTGTGCCAAATATCATATGTGTGGTAACAAAATATTTTTCAGAAAATATATTTTGTAAGTGTAAAAACCCTCACGCAAGAACAAATGAATTGAAGCAAATTAATAACAAAATCAAAATGGGTTTTGTATGGCATGATAAAAAAGTAAAAAAAAAAACTGTTCCATGCAATTCGTTTACAACCTCTAAATTGCTTGGATAAGATAGTTGCAAAATAGTCTATAGTGAAGTTTACTATTAGCAATTGGCAAGCACAGTAATCCAAAAGGCCAAACCATAGTCAGAATAGGTCTATAAAATTCTTGATTGCTATCGGAATTGTGTTGGATATTTGCTGACATTGAGTATTTGTTGTAGGGTTGGAAAGGATAAGAAATTCAAGGGAAAAGTCAATTGGACAACAAACTAGTACAAATGTTCAATTTGCCAAGTCGATTCGTAGCGCACAGGATTCTGGGTTAATTTATTCTGCCATATTTTCTTTCAAATCACTATTTTATAAATAATGCATAAACAAATTCTTAGTTAAACTTGTACTATATACTATCGAAGGATCTTGTAAATCAAAGATGGCGCCTATAATCCCCCTTTTAAGACTTTTGGCTTTCAATATGAATCCAGCATAAATTGTTGAGGTATAAGAAAGCATCTTTGTTGTACATTTTAAATGTCTTATATACAATATTTCGTTATTAGGGGTGGTAAAAATTGTGATTCTTCAAAAGTTATCAGGTTGAGTTCCTAAACGTCATTTTAGTTTGTTGTATTTGAGAAGTATTACCATATCATTATACTGTTATATTACAGAATATAGATATGCATATTTTGGCAATTTTACATCATAAAATAGTAGACAAGCTTGTATTTTACCACTTTTAGTACGTATAACTGATAACTATAGGGGACAATTCTATTGTAAACATGGAATCATGGAAATTAAAGGGGATAATAACCCTATAGAATATATACATTACAAAAATCTATTCCTAAGATTTAACTTTTTTGAAATCCTTTGTAAATAATACATGTATTATAAATAATGCATAAGACTTCATACTTGCTTTCAAAAATTACATTAATTTCATCTAAAATTAATACTTATAACATAGTTGTGACAATTGTAGTTAAATATTTTTAAATTAAATGGAATGTTTTTTATGTTAACAGGAATGCTTTTTTTTTCTTAAAATAGTTCCATCAGGGGCATTGTACTTCATACTTTCATTAATTTGTTCAGAATAAAAAGTCACCTTTCCTATAATGAAAAAAAAAAGACCAAATGAACATTTCAACCTTAAAGGCCCGTTTCATTTCCTGGAAATTTTGCTTTCCCATTCCCACTAACAAGTGCCTTTAAAAGCACACTTTTGTTGCATGTAAGTCTTATATATATATACTGTATATATAAAAGCAGCCGTCATATAGTACATTTATTAATTGAGCTATTGCGCTGAAGTGGAACATTATTTTCCATCACATTCTGTTCAAGGGTAAAAAATCCATCACTCTTTCCATATTGAAAGCTTGTTTTAGCCACAGGTGAAATACCAAGATCAACTGCAAACAAACGATTGCAAGTCCACAAAGGAAATAATACTCAGAAATTTAATACAGACTGAGAGAAAACATACAATGAACTGAGCTCAAAATAAAAAACAATAATCAGAAACAATGATCGAAATGCTCCGATCTCTCAAAACATCAATTTGCCAATGCTAACTGCATATACAGCAGATTTACTTTACCGACAACCAATATCTTGATTATGGTGATTATCCCAGCATAAGGAAATCCGATAAGATTTACTTAAGAAAACGGGTAATCATTACTTTCTGATTTCTCTTTCAAATAGAAATGTATAAAAATAACTACAATAGATGTAATGTCAATGTATAAGGGTAACAGAAAACAAAGATGGAAAAACACACAAACTATATTATGTGCTATGGTTTCTATCAATTATCAAACATAATGGAAGGTTATTCAACAATAAAATGTAATTTTATTTATTGACTAATAACATTGTTCATTCTTTTGTCAATAAATGTAATCATAGCAGTGGAAAACTCTGGCAAAGAGCATCAATAATCATTATAATCATTTATAATGAATGAGAGGTTATTTGAATCATTATTTTGTTATCTCGAGAATCAAAAACATATTAATACAGCGAAAACTTTTGCTTTATTGTTGGAGAAATTCAGTCCAGTAACATTCCTATATATGTAACCACAACCAAAGAAAATGTCATTAGTGCATCTTTATAATAAACTGCAGAATGTTAATTTGTCAGAAGTATAGCTCTAGGCCTATACGTATTAGACTTTAATGGGGCCGAAAATCATTAAAGTGTATTTAATTGCCTCATGAGCAATTCTACGCCTCGATATGCTGATGACGTATAATACCCAACTTGAATACAGATTAGTCCGCAATTTGCAGCCCAAGTCTCAGTCCCAAATGACTTCAAAATGTAATTGTAAGGCTTTTAAACATACTCGGCGTTAATCTCATATATACAGCCCAATTTTTGTTATTCCAAATTAACGAGGGCCATTTTTAAAGTAAGCATCTTTGGCTAATAATAAACTGTATACAACTGTGAAAATGTTATTGTGTTACTAAAATCCTACATTTATTTAACTCTACTTTTCTGCGTAATTTTGACGGAATTAGGGCATCAATGCATTGGTGTATACTGATATTAAAGGTGATGACCACCCTAGAAAAAAGTGTTTTTCTTTCAAAAGTATTCATTAAGGAAATACTTTTCCTAAAATTTTACATCTATTTTATGCATAGTTATTTTATAAAAATTTAAATAAATTTGAAATGAGACTGATGCTGACGTCGCTGATACCTTCATTCAAACAAAAAAGAATGTACACACGTGATTTTGTTCCAAAATGTGATGCATTTACACATGCAAATTACATCCAGTGCGCTGGATGTGCACGTGCATTGTGAAATGTGGTTGCAACGATGTCATTGACATGTCTATATGATTTCGGCCATTAGTTATTTATCTTTAATTTATTATTAAATAACTAAGCATACCTATAGTATTTAAATTTTGGGAATAGCATTTTCTTAGGGTATACTCTTGAAAGAAAAATACTTTTTGTAGGGTGATCTTCCCCTTTAAGCTTACACTATCAGAATGTACGTAAGAAAAGTATACACACAAAAAACAGTTGGGTTAAAAAATAACCCAATAATAACCCAACACCTGGGATAAATACGAGCCAACCCATGTTGGGTTAAAGTTGGGTTAAACTTTTTAAACCATCAGTTGGGTTACTTTGGCAATCCAACATTGGGTTATAATATTAACCCAATGTTGGATTGCTAAAGTAACCCAACTGTTGGTTGGTTCGTATTTATCCCAGGTGTTGGGTTATTATTGGGTGACACTAACTTGGCATGACACTAACGTGGAAAAAATGGCTGCCTGGGTGAGCCATGCTGCACGCGGGTGCAAGGATCACGGGACCGGGATTAGCTTGGCCGGAGTAGTGTAATGTTGCCCGGGCAGAGGGAACAGAAGACCGACGTCGCCGAAAGGTTGGCCTACGCCTATGTATAACCATTTTTATTTGATATCTTTTTTTTTTCGTGAATTTCCTATTGTTTTTTTCACGAAACCTTTTTTATTTGATTCTTGATGAATTGTATTTTCTAGAACAATTCATTTTAGTGGGGCAAATTATTCAAAGTAATCAAAAAAAAAGAAAAGAAAATATAACGCTGCTTAACATGGTGGCCTATATGGGAACTCCCATAGGCCACCATGTTAAGCAGCGGTATATTTTATTATTTTAAAAAATAATTTTGATTATTTGCCTCCCAAAATATTAAAGGGGAATGAAACCCTCAGAAAAAGTATTTATCTTTCAAGAGTAAGTGTTAAGAAGATACTATTCCGAAAATTTCAAATCCAGGAAACCCAGATGTAACTTGCACATGCAGTGCACCACATTTTGGATCTACTCACGTGATTTTGTTCCAAAATGGTTATACATTGCACGTGCAAGTTACATTTTGGTTTCCTGGATTTCCACGTG
>JAQFYV010000154.1:0-13960 GCA_034695065.1 Choneiulus palmatus | reverse complement strand
TTTTTCTTCCAAGTCGGGTGGTCGTAAATCTGGGCGATGAAGAGAAATCACTCTCGATTACAAATCTATGCATAGACAAATTGAAGGGAAAGTGTAAACAAGAACACGAATGGTTGTTTACTGCTTCCATGATTCGTAGTGTTAGGTATGAACAGATGATACCAGGATTGGAGTCAAAATTTAGGATGTATGGGGGCTAACCTGTGAAATTTCATTGTAGGAAGACTTATTCACTAGTAGTTTCAGGTGGAGGGGGCTATCTTGGATAACTGAGAGGCAGGGAAAAAACATCATTAAAATGCATCCTTATTTAAATGCTTTTTTAATGTTTGGTATTTTACTTAAATTGGTATTTTATGTTATGTATGTGGGCCCTTTCCAATCGACCATTAACACAGTCATCATCCATTTTTAAATGTTCAATTGTAACTTTTGAATACTAATTATATTCTACAATAGAGACCTAAACATAATTACTAATGGAACAATATGAATTAGTGATCAAAGACTTTGAATACATTTTAGCAAATTTTTTATGCTAAATGTGCAGTTAAATAAAAGTCTTACAGAAACATTACTTTGAAGATGCGTTGTAGGAAGGGTATGGGTTAGCCCCCATATACTTTTGTGCTTGCACCCGTAGATGACATGACAAATTAATGCAATGTCATATTATATATTGATATTTTATGGACATAGTTTGTACAAGAGAGATGAACGTTCAGTCTTCCTTTACGTACATCAAAATTCAGATGACTTCCAAATGTTTTTTCCTTCTGAAGCACTCCGTCAAAGGTTAGGCCCATTTTATTTTTTATAAGTTACTCAAACAATTTGTAGGCAGTTTACATAACCATTTGATAGTTATATTAGCTTTTAATTATTTAGTTGTAACTTTTGAATACTAATGGATAAAATTGAGGCAAACAATCGGTATTTTTGCTACAAATGGAATTTTAATGTTCCATATACAAGCTGGCGTTTCGCCATGGATTGATTTTGGATTTGATTTTAACAGCCAAACATTATTCAATATTATGTCAATGAAGGAATAATTCTATTATAAAAAATGTTATTTTTAAATGATGCACAAACTTAAACCGTTTTTTTTTTTTCGTTTACTGAAAAATATTACTGAAAGGAGATAGGTTTTGATCGTGGGCTGACGATAGCTTATTTTATTCTAAAACAAATCATAAATTTATTTAATAAAAGAGTAATGTAAATGAAGATCTGTGAAATTCTTTTAGGAAATTTTATATGGAGAGGGAAATCTAAAATTCTATCATTTAGTCTTTTGAATTTATTTTTGCAAAAATACTTCCTTTAGGTTTTATGAACTAGTTTTGGAAATGACAGCTGATCAAGAAGGCATGGTCACCGACTTAGATGCCGACTTACCTTCTTGTCCAATCGAAGTACTTACTTTCAAACATATTATTTTACCTTAATAAACATGTCAAATTAGAAACGTTAATGATTACAATACACATCTGTAGTATGAATACGAATTGGACGAACAAGAGCGAAGAATAATATTGGGAAAGGGGACGTACGGCATTGTTTATGCAGCTCGCGATCTTAGTACACAAGTCCGTATCGCCGTTAAAGAAGTTCCTGAAAAGAATCTAGGGCAAGTTGAAAATGAAAATGAGTGCCCACGTTATTTTGAAGAATTTAATAAGTCTGACAGTTATATTCAACTAGCGATGTGCAACCCTTGCACGAAGAGATTAAACTTCATTCTCAGCTGCATCATCGGAACATCGTCCAATATTTGGGATCTGTCAGTGCCGATGGTTTCTTTAAGATTTTCATGGAACAAGTACCTGGTGGCAGTCTGTCGGCATTGCTCCGCTCTAAATGGGGTCCATTAAAGGATAATGAATCCACAATTGCCTATTATACAAAACAAATACTCCATGGCCTGAAATATTTGGTAATTTCCAGTGAAAATCTTCTACACATTTTGCTCAGACTATAATTCTATATGCAATAAAAACTGCTGTAAAGAAGTAGTAAGACTGATTTATTCTAGACGTTTTATGCAACAAAAGTGCATTAAAATCTTCATTACAATGAAAAATTAAAAAAAAATTCTTTTTTTTTCTGGAATGCAATTGGACTGCATTATTGTTTCTTAAAACTTTTTGCAATATAGAATTGCAATCTGGAGTATAATTATTGTATAGATTTATTTCATCGGGTTTTTTTTTTCCTGTGATACTTGTATAAAGGTTCTTTTATAATATTTTTGTTTGCTATTTTCAGCATGATCAAAATATTGTCCATCGTGATATCAAAGGGGACAACGTGCTGGTTAATACTTATAGTGGAGTGGTGAAGATCTCAGATTTTGGGACTTCTAAAAGACTTGCGGGTTTATGCCCATCAACAGAAACATTCACAGGTGTGACTATGATATCACATTTATGTAAAACTCTGTAGACCTTTTTCACCATTTCTGTATTTCCAGTTTTTGGTTAACGTTTCTTGCTCATAGGTACACTGCAGTACATGGCCCCTGAAGTGATTGATAAAGGTCAGCGTGGATATGGTGCACCAGTGAGTTTAAAATTTTATTTCACTATAGAGTATGCAACTTACAAAAAGCTCAATGTGGTATTTCATGAAAATGTGTGATTTTTGCAAAAATTTGCATCAAAGTTTTTGCAGAGGATCTCTGCAAATATTTACTTGAAGGGGAATTAAACCCTCTAAATAAATTGACCTAAAGCGTTAGAGTATATGAAAATATTGAACTTGCCACGAAAAAAGCAATTATTGTCTGCATGCAAGGAAGTGAAAATTCAATTTACATATCATGCAAAGAATTCGAAAATAAACAGTCAGTAACGAAAATTTCGAAGTAGCTGGCAATCTGTTAGGTTGTTTTAAGAGGTCACTGCGTGATGTTTTTATTCTAAAATGGAATTTAATGCACAAACAAATTTGAACAAACCGAATGCAATTGGCACGTTCAGTTTGGAACGAAATTTTCAAATTACGAGTTTCCTCAACTTTGGACACCTTAACTTGCTTTATAAGATGGGGCAAAAATGACGCCATTTAGAAGTTCCTTGAAAAGTAGACAGCTTTTTTATTTTTTATTTCGAAAACTAAGAGAAAACGTAGTTGCAGAAATTTGGGTATGGGCATTTTTTAAAATCCTCTTTGATTAAAATTAACTTCTGTTAACAGTTTTATTCCCCTTTAAAATATATGCAAAAAATATCAAATTGAAAATGAAAACCATAGCTAGTAGTCTCAACTTTCTTTTTCACTTTTCTGAGTCCAAAATTGTTTTAAAGAAACACATGTAGTGGGAAAAAGTCCAAAAAAAATCACTTTTTATTTCGTATGTAATTATTTGAGGAAATTTAAAAAAATAGCTTCTAGACTACCTAGACATTAACATTCTCTTCAAATTGGTATTTTTGTAATGTCTGTGAGCCCTTTCGTTGCAGAAATCTTGTGCAAAAACTTTCCATGGGAAACTAACACAGCTATAATTCTCCTTAATTAAAATTTTTATCGATGTATATCATGCAAATAAGTACTGGTTATCTTAAATCTAGGCAGACGTGTGGTCTTTGGGTTGTACTATCGTCGAAATGGCTACTGGAAAACCGCCTTTTATTGAGGTACTTTTGTATGCAATCTATTTGAGTATATACGTGTTTTCAGTAGATTATACACAGATTTGTTACGTGTAATCAATTAGCTCGGCTCTCCAGAGGCAGCCATGTTCAAGGTTGGCTTTTATAAAGCTCATCCCGAAATTCCCGATACAATGTCTGACAAAGCAAAGCTATTTATTCTTAGGTAATTCACTTGACTTTTCAAATGGGTTTCTGCTTTTGCAGTGCAGAGGTTAGCTAATATTTAGAAATTAATTTTTATTAGATGTTTTGAACCAGATGCCACAAAAAGGTCAACTGCTTCTGAGTTATTAGATGATGCCTTCTTACAAGAGTAAGTGTTATTATCATGGTGTTGTTCTGTTGGTCCATCCAGTTTCATTAAATACCACCGAACGGTAGTATTTTGTTGAAGGTTTGCACGCCATTGAATTTTATTTTGAAAAGTTTTCTTATTTATTTCTGAGAATATATAATTCCGATTTTGGTGTTTTCTGCAAAGTATACAAATTATAATTATTGGTGAATTAAAAATTGAATTGTGTTTGCTGCATCTTCTAGAAGGCAGAAAGGTTTTTGTCATTCCTTAGCTACTTGAAATAGATCAATCTATTCTAAGCAAATGTTAGCATTCAATACCTCATGTCAAATGCTCAGGCCTTGATAAATGACAAAAACAAAAGTAAATTAAAATATTGGAAATCCCCTTCTTGCAGTTTTCCTGGATTTTTTTTAGATCCCTGAATGATATAGATTCTTTCTGATATTCTCTTAGGCCTACTTCAGAAAATTTATAAATGAATAAGGAGAATAATAAATAAAAATCTCAATAAAATAAATGTCAAAATTCCATAAAATTCGGAGTAAATTTGTCATAAATTTTGCTGATATCTTAAATTCACCCATTTAATTTTTTTTTTTACATAAAAAATAGCAATCTTGGTCGTAAGAAAACTGCTTCACGCTTAGCGACAGGACCGCATGATTTTAACCGAAGCATTTCTGGTATTGGTGATAGTATTGCCTTTGGAATTTATTGCCGATACAGTAATGGAATTAGGATCTGAAGTATATTTATCTCTAGTGCCAGCTGACCGGCTATCCAAGTCTGAAAAACCGGAAGATTTGGCCAGAATGTCTAGTTTGCAAGATGAAAGGTGTGTATACGTGTTGGTACGCCTTTTCCTCCTCGTCTTGCAGCTCTATTGCAAATGCATTTTTAATCATTGTTCATAATTTGTTGTTTCATGGCTTTGCTTGCATTTGCTCTGTAGTATCATTGCTACATTTTGAGTTTTCTGTAGTCATTATGTGCTTGTAGCTGCTGTTCCCCAATTGTGCTTTTATCTTTTATCTCATTGCTGAAGTCCTCCAGTGTTATATTCTGCAAAGACCAGTCCGCTTGGCTCTGTTCCCGTGTCTCCCATCACTTCCTCTTTGCTGTCCTTTAGCAGGTAGGAACAAACGTTTTCTTTTTCACAGTATGCAGACAACTAACCTAAAACTGCAAACGTTGCCAATAAAACACATACGAAAAATGTATGAAAGAAATACCGCATCCTTAACAAATCTTTTGAAAGTGGTTGGAGAAGAGGATGAAGCAGTTTTAACGCAAGTTATGCAGGGAGCTTCCAGTTGGCCAAAAACAAGGTGACTTAGCCCTTGTGCCAGTATGCTGTCATAGTTCTTTAATTCTTGTAGGAAATAAGGTCGTTAGTTGTTTAGTTGGGATGATGCAAACGTTTGCGGAATGTCGTTGAAGTTTTTAAATACTTTGATGGGATTTTTTTAAAACATTTCCAATTTGCTAATAAGTGATCAGTAGAATATTATGTAATGCCGTTTGAGCCCTTTTTAACACCTCTCGATCCTTCTCCCTCATAGACAAAACTGTAATTTTAGCTGCCAACCCAATCCCCATTTCTTACTTAACGTTTTTCAACAACAATTCCCAACAATTTATATTTTAATGCCATTTTTTGAAAAGTAGTTTTGAAGTGTTATTTTTCGGAAGAGATTGCGACTTCAATCTCTTCCGGCTGGCTTAATAGGCAGTATGCCAAGTCAATTTACCAGCAGTTGAACACGTTCAGATTGTACAAACTATATAGAAAGTGGCCGAACGATGCCTATAACAGGTCACTGGTGTCTCGTCAATGAGCATTATTTTTCGTAATGCTCGTTGTGCCTATTTTATAACCCAACTTAAACTACACGTTCATTTTAACCTGTGCTTCATGTTAAACCATGGATGTGTTCAAATGAATGTCACAGTAGTTAAATTTTAGGAATGGCATGTTTTATGTATATGGTACCCTTAAATGAAAAAAAACCCCATTGTTTTATGATCTTCTCAATTGGATTGTGTATACATCCACTACTCTAGATTTTCGACTAGTTTGCATCTTGCAACTGAAGTATAAAACTCATATAAAAAATGGCACTTGCTCGAGGTACTTGCTTAAAAAAATTGATCAGGTATTATATTTTACCGTTACTTAGCTGCGTCGTCCGTTTACTTCTGTACCCAACATGGATCGTAACACCACAAATAACAGCTCATCTAGACCCTTTCCCACCCTCATTCTGCATTGCATAATTATTTAAAGATCACTAATTCTTTGACATGGCAGAGCAGTCTGCATTTATTTTTGTAAACAAATGGAAATCTTAAATCAAAATTTGATTGGTAATTCTATAGGAAGGGATACTCTATTGTTGATTAATAGGCCAATTTAAATATTCAACTTTGTGGCATGTGGACATCTGCTCTGTGCCTTAAGATTTTTTTTTCAGATTTTCCCCAAGCAATGTTGCTCTCAAGCTTAATCCTTTTCACAAATTCCCGACTTAAAAATGTTTCCCTTTTCTATATTTTATTTATGAAGTATTTTGGTCCTGTTATCCTTATTTAAAAATGTTCAGTTATGCAGCAATTTTTAATTAATTTATGTAAGCTCAATAATATTACTAACAGTAGTTAACATATGGGGAAATTCGGTTTTCATTTTTCTCAAAATTATGATTAATCACGGTATTTTGGTATATTTGTTATGCACAGTTCAACCATGTCCGATTTGGAGGGCTTGCTAACGAGGTCGAACAGTCATTTTGGAAGTAGTGGCAGCATGGGTATCCTGAGTCCATCTGTAGATTTACAACCTACGGAAATGGAAACCGACGGATTTTACTTACTTAAGAAAGACTCACAACGGAGGATGACACTTTGTCGCGTGTTGCTGCAAGATCAGCAAAAGGCAATACATAGGAATTATTTAATTTAATTTTAAATGTACAGAGGGCTAACATTTCTTGAATCGCATTTGCCATGATCTATCTTTGTAAAAAATATTGTAGATTTGTGAAATCTGGTTGCGCTTTCTTCAAAATGACGTGAATGAACTTGTTCTTAAGATGGTGAGTACCTTTTTTAAACTAATTTTTCGCTTCCTTTATAACAGACCTTGCTATGTATATTTGCACATGTTGCTTGTTTTGCACAGGATCATTTAGTCATTCTGATTCAAGGCTTAAGAGAATTTTTACCCGAACAAAATAAAGACCCGATTCAAAAGGCAATGCACACCTTAAAGGAAGAAGTTGACTTTGATGGCAATGCAATCCACCAAATCCAGTTGGCACTCTACCTCTTCCAAGATGCCGTAAATGCCGTGCTACGGTTACATAGCATTAAACCACATTGGATGTTCGCACTGGACAATTTAGTACGCAGTGCCGTACAAGCCGCTATTACGATTCTCTCTCCAGGTGATTGTTCAACTTCTGTTCTTCCTTGAAAGTTGATGTTTTCGAGTATAAATTTTGTCTTTTATCACAGAACTTGGTGCCAATTTGGCTGGCAGCGATCATCAAGGAAGGGACGAAGTCGAGGAAGATAACTCTCCCGCTTCAACTATCAATTCTGTAAATACATCACAGAATCCATTGGTAGAACCCTTTACATCCGGCAAGGTTGCCCACAATTTAATGGATCAATCGGATCATTTACGCCAAGAAAACCTCCGGTATTTGAAAACTTTTAAGCTTCATTGTCTCATATTTTCTTTAGCAATTTGTGATTGCGCTCGTATATGTAATATATTTCTATATGTCTAGGCTTTTAAATGAATTGATCGAGGTACAGAAAGCATATCAAGATTTATTGAAAGGTTGCGTCGCTGAAAGGAAACTTCAAGTGCAGTTGCTTGGACAAAGGTATTCTTGATGCTATAAATTCCGAATTATAAAGAGTGCACAGATTTTCTCTTTGATAGCCAAAATACTGATATTTAAAATAAAAAGTAATGTTCTCGCACATTTGACATTGTAAATTTATATAAATAAGCCTAGGGATTATTTGCGGATATAATCCCAGGGATAATAACCAAGATGTTTTTATAGGGGCAGGGTAGAACAACTGGTCTTTCATAAGTAGTTCTCTAGTTTTTTTTAACAATGTAAAATATATATAGCTGAAAATCGACATACACCTTGTAACTTTGTATCTATGCTTCAGTCAAGAAACATGTCACAGATACCAAGTTACCAGGTGTATATCGATTTTTAGCTGTTTCACATTGCTTAAAAAAACTAGAGAGAACATAGTTGCCAAAACTTGGAAATGTACTTTTTATATTCTCTATCGAATGAAAAAAACATTTACTGAGGAACCGCCTTCCATTTTAAAAGAGTTCCGGATTCTATATGCTGTTTTTCTCATAGTTTGCAGAATCCTACTGCAAATGGAAGGGTACGTTTGGACTCGATATTAGGAATTGGAAGTCTACCTCGTGATAACGTCGATTCTTCTGGCGACGGGCTAAACAGTACTTCAACTCAGACAGCTGATTCAGGCAGGTCTACCACATTGTTGCATTCATGTATTTCTGTTGAATATGTAATTCAACTTTTTTATGCAAATGAATTTAGTGCCAAAAAAGACCCCTGATCCTGAACTAATTCAGTGGCTTACAAATTTGTCTGTGGACCAAGAGACCATTGAAAAGGTAATAGCAGAATTTTTGAAAACAGAAAAAATATTTGCAAAACTTTTCACTTATATGTTGAAGACATTGGAATGCTTCTTTCGTTAGTTCCTGGCAGAAGAATTTACAAAAGACGATCTGCTGAAGTTTGTTGCCAAGGATGATTTGCGGAGGCTAGGACTCAGGTAATTACCTGGTTTTTTTTCTCGTATTATTCAGGGTTCATACTGACCTGGAAACTCAGGGAAGAGGAATTTGGTCAGGGAAATTCTCATAATAGAACAAAGTCAGGGAAATTTAATGAGTCAATTTGTATTTCATGCAAAATTTAATACAGTACCTTATTTTCACTTATTTCATTAGAATTAAATCTGCAAACGAAAAACTGCTGGTTTCATTTCATTTAAATTCATTCATTTCATAAAATTTCATAATTCATTTAAGAATCAGGGACATATAAAATTTTATTCAAGGAATTTTTTAATTTTGATTAGGGGAAATCAGTGAAAATTGATCCAATGGTCAGGGAATCTTTTAATTGTAGTCAGGGAAATTCAGGGAAGCACAACTACAAAATTCAGTATGAGCCCTATTATTCATCTGCTTCATATTGTAAAGTTTAGTAGACTATTCAATAGCAAGCTGACTTGTAAAGCTATTTATCTAATTTCTACGAAAATTTGTAGGGGAGGAATAGAACTCAAAATATGGCGAGCAATAGTACAGTATCGCACACTCATGGCTCGCATGGTGCCAAATACTCATACGCGTTCTCTGGGTCCTGGTGGCAATCCACGCTTGTCAGGATCGACCCACAACAGTCAGCCGCCTTTTAAACACTAATGTGCCAATGGATTGAAATGGTAGCCAAAATGATGCATAATTCTATAGCAATATGAAGGCAATGCCTCCATTATGCAGTTTTTTTATCCAAGTATATACTTTTCTTAGCAATAGTTTTAGTAAGTGATGGAACAAAGTGGCAATTTCGTTTTAAAATTGACGCACCATTTCACAAGTGATATTATCATGTTGTAATGCAATTTTAATGTTGTCCCAGTTATGGCCTTCCCAATTTAAATTCAGCAATTGCACAATCATAAAAATTATGATTTACAAATTTAAAGGGAGTCTTGACTCTGGAACAAGATATTTTTAAATGAAAGCCATTGAAAAGTTAAATATAGAAATGCAATTCCAGCTTAAAATAAACTCACCATTATTGTTGATATAATAACTTAAGTTAGTTCATATAGTAATAAAGTTAAAAAAAACTTTCAGATATAAAAATAATTTATATTACTCTTGAATAAGCCAGTTTTCATTCACTCACAAACTCACAAGTGCAATGGGCCGTACATCTGCATAGTCATTTTCATGCATACATGATGTCTAATGAGCCTATTTTGCATAAGCAAAAATTGAAATCAATCCATTTTCAAAATTGCTGCCACTGATAACACATGGAGCTGGCGTCGATTGGACGATCATATAAAGCTCCCGACCTGTAGACATGATTTTGAAGTGTTTTTCCCGACACCTATTCAATTTTTTTAGGCCAGTAGGTCAAGGTTTAAATTCTTGTCATGCCTACAACAAACAATGTCAGAAGTAGATGCCACCATTTTTAAATGGGACTACCTCATGGGCTCGTTCGTAAACTCCAACCAGTGGCCACTGGTACGTTCGAAAAGGTAGGGTGGCATAGACCACACTTTTGGTAGCCCAACCGAGTGGACGTCAGTGAACCCACCGACTCAACCAGCTCAAAAGTCGGTTGGCGTCAGTGGGCAACACCCATTATCAAGAACGTGTAGACTAGCTTGCAGGTCATTGGTTCATTTTTCGAACCCTTTGCAGGTAAGGATTTACTTTGTTGGAATTCATTCGAAATGGAGACTGTATCGTTCGTTAATGCAGTGGGCAACCGTACAACCCGGAGTAAACTCTCTCCACTTGGTTGCCACTCATGTAAACTCGGTGGAATTGCCAGTGGGAGTTTGCGAACGCACCCCATGTAGGAGCGCACAAGCGTGTACACCGATTCTAATAAAACAAAGGCTCAATAGATGGCTCTGTCCGATCAGTATGTATGGATGTATGGAAATGACTATTACGACAGATTATGGGTATGTTGCACCACCCCATTTCAATGTGGATTTCTGCACTAGACTATTTGTATAAATTTCTTATGGCCATTTCAATCAGCTTCCAGGCCTGTCAATATATTGGCTTTGCATTTATCCCAATCTAACACATCATAAAGAATGCAAAAATAGAATACCATTTATCAAAATGTCTAGCTGTAAAAAAATAATGACAAGAAAGAAAACTGTTACGGGTGATTCGCTTATCTTTATTTTATTTTAACTTTGTGCCTTAAATTTGATATCCAGTGCAAGTGCCAAATTTTATCTGTAAAAAACATTCAGAAATTCACTGATGGTGTAATTGATCCCTGTTCCGCTTCCAAACTGTTGCTTTTGTCTTCCATGTTGTACATTATGCCTTAAACTATTACTAATCACAGCATCGAGACATGCTGCTGTTCAAATAAATTGGTTAAGCTAAAATGACCAAGTTTGTTGGTCTATCACATCCTGTTACACATACATTTATAGACAAGTGCCTTGAGTTTCAAAATAATACTGGAATTTTTACTTATACAAATCACAGACAGATGAAAAACCAAAAATTTCACCTTTGTACAGAACTAACACATGATTTCATATATACAAAAAACAGATAATGGAACAAGAAAAAATGATTCCCAAAACTCACATCTTAACAAAAATTTGATTCGGGCTGTTGTAGAGCTTTGGAGTTGTATATACAAAGTAATTCATCAAATGCACAATCTGCAAGCTGAAAGAAAGATATATTTCATGTTGTTAATCTGTACATTTTATGTGCAATGTTGTAATAACACGACCTCTTTAAGAAGCAATTTTACCTGTCCTTCAATATGCAAATTAAAATCGAGTCCATAGACAAATTCTGTGTGATTGTGTAAAACTTCTATTGCATGAGGTGAACGACCCAAATCCCAAATTCTGCAATTAAAGAAAAAAATATTGGCAACAGAAGCAGTGTGTGAAAAATTGGTTAAAAGTGGATCGTGCGTTCTCTACCTCGTGTTAAAATCGTACGATACCGTGGCCAATACGGATTCGTGATGAGGAGAAAACTGTAATGATTATTTTCACGGGCAGTCAGTTACTGATGTCATTATTTTATATTCACTTGGCTGCATTTAAAGCACCCTATGTTATTTCTAGACGTCAGAACTTATAAAAAATGGTACATATCTAGGTTTTGGCAACTATGTTAAGTCTGGTTTTAAAAGGAAAATTTATGATTCACCCTGTAATGGCAATTAATGTCAACTTTCCATTACAGGGTGTTTCATAAAACAGTTTTTGTTTCTATTTTTATTTTTAAACTAGATTGAACATAGTTGCCAAAAATTAGATATTCTCTTATTTTTAATATGTTCCATCGTTTAGAAATAACTTCTTTTTAGGGTATAGGACTACCGTACCTTAACTCTTCTGACGGCATACTGATGCTCCCGTAATTCGTATACACATTTTTGTGGATTTCTCAAGTCCCAGGCTCTGACAAGCCCATCAACAGCTCCAGTTACTATTACGTTCTACGAGAATTGTGGAAGAAATTAACTTATTGCATTTATAAAATAGTAATAGGTCAATAAATAGGACAGTTTCAGTTGCCTCATTATATTTATTCCAATCACAATGAAGGATCTCTGCATTATGGGCTGGTATCGTAAGAACCGCAGTATTTGATGATTTAGAGTTCCATATTCTAAGTGTGTGATCCCCTATGGTGTTTGAAAAAATGTTCTTATACAAATTTATTTCTCGTAGAATCTGATATTTAAAAATAGCTATACTCTATTCCACTCTAACCATGCCCCAAGAAGCATCTTCAGGTGAAGGTACACCTTACAAAATGGCCGCTGCAGATAACAGAAGGAGCTGGCGTCGATTGGAAGACCACTTGAAATTTCCTGATCATTAGTCGTGGAATAGAGGCAGTTTTCATGACATCAATTTAATTTTCCAAGGCCAGTAGACAGAAGTTTAAATTCCATATTAGTCTTGCCATGCCAGCCACAAACAAGGCCAATAACAATTACTGCCATTTTTTAAAGGGACTACTTTTTTCATGTAGAGGCACATAAGCCACATGGGAAACGCCTTGTTATTCAAGGACAGCTCCCCAGAGGGCGTTTCATGGGTCATGGTTAGAGTGGAATGGAGTATAATATGTTATATGCTGACCAGAAACGGAAGCCAAACATCCAGATAGATGGGGAGACCAAGCCACTGTTTTGACAAGATATGATAATTAACTAAATGAATTGATTCATCGGTTTAAGATTTATAAAAAATATTCTAACCATTATACACAACATTATGATGGCCAAAAAATGTGCAAAGCGATGATGGCGTCATTGGGCTCCACTATTTGGAAAAGTATGCAGATGAAATTATAATCGATTATAGGCCTACGTTCATCAAGAAAATCTTTATAAAAGACTAACTATTTTCACAGTCCCATCCCAAGAAGCACTGGCAAATTTTTCCTCTTTCTGTTGCGACCATTCAACACTGTATGCCTTTGGAAAAAAAGTTGTTTGAAACGTAAGATTTAGGTACCGGGTAGGCACTATGTAGTTTCAACGAAAATATACCCACTTCTTTTGTGTGTTCTTTTAAGATTTGTATTGGACTCTATTCGAAAATGGCAAAAAGAAAATTTATAAGGAGTCTGTTGACAAACAATGGAAGGTGATGGATATAGAAGAAACAAATTACTCCAGGCTTTAACATGCTCCATAACTGAAGTGACCCATCGCCACTGGCTGCAACACACACGTCCGGGTCACCTTCACTCCAAGCAACATCAAAAAGACCATCGGGCCAGTCAAATGCTGCCGTCGTCACGATTGAGCCATCGCGAAATATCTCTAAATAATACAAGGCTCCTCGTCCTAAAATAAGTTATCGATCCGTTAAACGTACGGTAAGTTCATTAAAATTCAATATCCATTTTAGTTCAACTTGGAACCCTAGTCAATATAGACTTTTAACTTTTGAAATTGGGTTTTTAAACGTTATAACAATCCTTTATTTTCATATACCCCATTTTTCAACCACATATACTTAAAATGTGTTACACTGGATCCACGCTGGCACGGGCATGCGAGCGTCGCAAATTTTCGTCTGCCCATAAGTGCCAAAACCCACCTCCCCCTTACCCATTTTGCATAAAAAATTGTGTATCATATATATTTCTTGAAATTAT
>JAQFYV010000153.1:0-13977 GCA_034695065.1 Choneiulus palmatus | reverse complement strand
GGTTCAAAAATGGAAAGACCCTTACCATTGGTAAGAAGGATGCATTTTTTAATAATTTACCTAATGGAACATATACATTGGGAGGAATTGGAAAAAATTGTAATGTTTGTCTTGACTTTTTCTGGTTCTGTCTGTTCTGCTTTGGTTCTTACTGCTCTGATAAGTAAACTTGAAAGTATAATAATAGCAAATCAAAGTGCACACCTTGTACACTTGTACACTAGAAAAAGTTAAGCAGGAATACCACCCTAGAGAAAAGTTATATTTTAAAAATATGTATAAAAACGATACCATTTATAAAATTTCCGTACTATTTTATGAGTATTTATTTTGTAAAAAAGGAAATCAATTTGAAATGAATGCAATTTTTCGAAAGTAAACTGGAGGTCTCATTTTTGAATAGGACTATCTTTAGCATCATTGAGTTTCGTTGGATGTCTGCCAAGTCAAATTATTCAGCAGTTGAACTTTGAAAAATTATGCAATCAATGTATTTATGTGGTCAAGTGACGTCATTGCTGGGAAGAGTGTCTTGTCAGCTCTCGTCATTTTTGTTTGTTTATAATTAAATTAATAAGCACATAGTTGTGTGAAATTTTCCGAATAGTATTTTTTTATGTATACTCTTAAAAGAAAAATATTTTCTGCTAGGGTGGACTTCCCCTTTATGGGGTTCCAGGCATATGTTGTGTCTCCTTTTTGAAGTGTGCAATTGAAGTGTCAATTTGATTAATTCCTTTTTAAGCAATGTTCAAAAAGCAACCAAGACAAAAAATTAGAAAATCTTACAATGGATGGGATTAAAATAATTGACCAAATTCAAAAAAAATAATGAACAACAATAAAATGGACTAAATAAAATTTTTACTGTAAATTATATGCAAGACTGCAGAAAGTAGCATTTATACCAATCACGATATTTGTTACCAAAATCTATAAATAAAACTAGTCCTACTTTTTTATTGCCCTTTCACTCATTTTTCATTTTTGTGCTTTTTTTAAAAGAGTAAAACAAAAAATTGGGGCTACGTGTGTTTTGGCTGATTTTACTTACACTAAAAACTTTATAACATGACACCGCTTCCGCCCGATCCACGACTTTGGCTATGTGGCTTTGGACATCTTGGGCGTCGTCGAAGAGGATACTGGAGTGTACACGTGCCGTGCCACCAACATGGTGGGCTCTGAAGAAATGTCCGTCAAGCTCTCAGTAAAAGGCAAGTGCAGTAGGGATTTCAGTGGGCCACGGGTAAGGTGGCACCACGTAAACCAAGAAGGTGAATTTGTTAACTGTGGCCTCCTAAGCGGCTCGATGCACCGCGAGGCATTGGGCACTACATGTCATACTCTCCAAATACGATACACGAAACCAACAACACTGTCATAAATATTTTTGACACTCTTGATTGACATTCTCGAACACGTACATAGCTTCCTGTTTCCTCTTTCTCTTTTGTCATTCGGCGAAGATCTTTCCGGACGATCGTATCTTGGGATTCTTTATCTACCGCTAAAAGGTGAGTTGTACATGGTGTTTACACGGTCGTGAAAGTTGATATTGCTCTTCACCAATTTCATCCTAATGAGCACTGTTTTAATTACAATTCTACTTTGCTCTTCCATTTCAGACATGATATCCAAGTTAAAAATATTTGTCCACAGTGTGGCTATTTAGATTTAGCATACAATAATTACGCTTGCTTGCACGTGCTGTATCAATTAGCATGCTAATCCTGAAACATTCTCAAAAACGGGTTGGATTTGGAAGATTAAAAAATTTTCCTGGGATATTTCTCTAGTGAAATCTATAGAGATTTGGGAATTTCTTTTGCGGGGTCTATGGACTAACTATTTAGCCACGTGTAAAGTTTTAAATCATTCTTAAAGTTGCATAGTCTTAACAAAATTTGTGTTCTAAAATGGGGCTCAAATCACATGCTAGTTTCATTTAAGTGTGGTTTCTTTAGCAATAGTGTGGGAGTTAGTAATGATTTATTTAAAATAGTAATAATACACAAACAAAATGGATCAAGAACATTTTGGGATTCGATTAAAAAAAAGTGATGGAATAAATATAAAATCACGTTAAGCCAATGGTCGAGCGTTGATTTTAATTTTAAATTTTGAAAAAAATTGATTTTAAGGGGAGTGATGTTTGATCCTATGATTTTGGTTTATTTCTTTTGGTTCGGGAGTATGTATGTAAAATAAATCACTGCTAACTCGCATTCACCTGCTATGGAATCCCACCTTAAGTTTTCTGGATAATGCATGTGCTTTGGGCCACATTTTTTTTAAAAAAAAAAAAAAAAAATTCATTATGGCAGTGCAGCTATAAATGGTAAATAATTTTCATCAGTATAAATAAATCTGTATTTATAAAAGAAAACGGCTGGAAATAATGCCTTGCCACCATTTTCTGAAGTTAATTTCGGATAGTGCCGAGCATCTTGCATTGGGTCGCTTTCATCACTCAATCCGGTTGGTCAGTTTCGGTCAAAATCAATCCTTATTAATGGAAGGATTGAAGCAAACCGATTGAAATTGAGTTAACAGATTTTCCTTCCTGAGTGATGCTAGCTTCTGTTGAAATTGTTTGCCTTTATGTTTTTGTGTCTGTGTACGTGTGCGTGCGCTTTGGTGTGTTGACACGTGGCTTGAAAATGCAGGTAGCAGTGATGTGGTCTCCGACACGCAACATCCCGAAGGTCTGGCAAAAATTCACTACCTGGAAGACACATCTAGGTAAACGTCTTTTTTTATGCAAATTGATTTTACTTTTTTTGTGTTATCACATTTTAACATTGACTTTTGCGAAATGTTCTTGTTGCATGAAGATGCTTACCTTTTTATAAAAATTCCATTTGTGTGCCATTACTAAAGTATTTGGCTGTTTTTCTTAAAGCAAGTGTGTTTAATTGTTTCTTTGCTCTATATAAAAAAATTATGGAAATTTGACTTTTAAGATATTTTTTCTTTAATTTTTGATTTTCAAATGGAAATATTTCCTTTTTTTATCTTAAAATTAATCAGCTTGTTCATTTTTTGATTGCTAAAGTATTTATTTTAATCATTAAGGAACGTTTTCAATAATAATAAATAAAAAACTGGGCTTCACGTTAATTTTGAAGTGCAATTAATAGATACATAAGGGAAGAAGAACACGAGGAAGTCTCTACTCAACCCCCAATATTTACGTCGTCTATTCAAAATATCACCATTAAAGAGGGGCAAAGGGCACATTTTGAATGTCGCCTGATCCCAGTTAGCGATCCTCACTTAAAAGTAGAGTGGTTTCACAATGGCATGGCCGTCAAATCCGGTTAGACATTGTTATTTTATTATTATTTACATTTTATTCTTTTATTTTTATGAGAACATAATTGAAGTCAGCATTTTAGGTAACCAAAGCTTTTAATTTCATGTAGGATCACGATTTGCACAGACCCATAATTTTGGATTTGTTGCTTTGGACATTCTAACTGCATATGCTGAAGATTCTGGAACATACACATGCAAGGCCACCAATCCTCTGGGCTCGGCTGTTACTTCGGCCGTCTTGATTTGCACTGGTAAGGTTTTGGAATATACGTGGGGCAAGAAAACTTGAAATTTTTCTTTTCCATTTATGTGGACAAATTTATGCATACCTGAATTAATTTTTTCAGCGAAACGATCCATTTATTTGGAATCACAACATGAAGGAGCTCTGGAGCAAATTCAATATTTGGAGGACACCAGCAAGTATTATAGGTCTCCATATCCTGAAGAAATCACTACCCAAGCCCCCGTCTTCACACAGGCCATGAAGGACCTCCGTCGCTTTGAAAATGAGAGCGCACATTTCGAGTGCCGCTTGATCCCTGTTGGAGATCCGAAACTGAAAGTGGAGTGGTTCCGCAATGGTCTGCCCTTGGAATTTGGCAATCGGATCACCACGATGCACGATTTTGGCTTCGTCTCGCTGGATTTCAAATATGTTCGTCCAGATGACTCCGGTACTTACACTTGCAAGGCCACAAACGAATTGGGAACGGCCGTCACAACGGCTACACTGGTTGTCCAAGGTAATTGTCTTTTTTCTAAAATAAATTTGCTGGTTTTTAGTTAATACAAGCTGTTTCGATTAAGGCAAGGCCAATGGTTTATTAATATTGTGTATCATATTTTTTAGGCAAAGGTTCATTGCTATTGGATACTCAACATCCAGAGGGACTTGAAAAGATCCGGTATCTAGAAGACTCGTCTCGTTACCTCCGCTCTGAATTTGAGGAGGTTGAAATCACGATGGGTCCTAAATTCGTGAGTCCACTGACGGGTCCTACAGAACTGAATGAGGGACAGACTGCCCATTATGAATGCCGGATTGAACCTCACACTGATCCTAACTTGAAGGTGGAATGGTTCTTTAATGGAAAGCCTCTGCAGACCCGTAAGTATAAGGAAGTGAAACGTAAGGCAGTTAAGGCCGGATTCCATAAGACGCGAAAGCGAGAATGTTAGCGAGTTAAAAAATCGTGTCCACTGGGAAAAGTGTTTGCAATTTTAATGATATTGAACTCATTTGGCTCCATGCTATTTAAAAGCTTTTGCATGGGATGATGGGCTCATCGCCCACTCTCGTATTTTTCGCGCTTTTACGCATAATGGAGTCTGGCCTTTAGGTAGTTTGTCGATTAAATGAAATTAATTTGTCCTGAATTATTTTTGCAGGCCATCGCTTCATGACCATGTTTGATTTTGGTTTTGCGGCACTGGACATCTTAAGCGTCATTGCCGAGGATTCTGGCGAGTATGCCATCAGAGCCACCAACAAGTTGGGCTCGGCCACATCTTCGATCCGACTTAGAGTCACGGGGAAAGGCTCCATAATTTTGGAAAGTCAGCATCCGGAAGGCCTAGAAAAGATTGCCTTGCTCGAAGATGACTCCCGCTACAAGCGGGAGCTGTACACTGAGGCACCCATATTGGAGAAGCCGCAGTTTACTCGTGGACTTCGCAACTTGGAACACCTGCTCGAGGGCCAGAGCGCTCATTTCGAGTGTTCGCTCACTCCCACCAACGATCCTCACATGAAGGTGGAATGGTTCTTCAATGGTAGACCTATTCCAACTGGACATCGTTTCAGAACAACCTATGATTTTGGCTATATTTCGTTGGACATCCTGTACGTATATCCGGAGGATACGGGAACATACATGTGCAAGGCAACTAACGACAACGGGGAGGCTATTACTACCTGCTACATTAATGTTGAACGTAAGAAATGGAAATTCTTTAATAATTGTGTACTGATATATTCTGACTGAAAAAGGTTTTTTTTAGTAATATTCCTAGTGTTATTGTAAATCGCACCTTGAAGCCATTAACACTCTACAGCATGACTATTTTTCTAAAAAAATAAATAGAATTTTAAAATTGTGATGATGTTTTTTATTTCAGCAATGAAGAAAATTTATTCAGAAACTCTTCATGAGGAGGGTTTGAAAAAGATTCAGGAATTGGAAGCAACATACGCTCCAGAGAAAGAGGAGGTGCCATTTGTGACCCGTCGACCCGAGTTCATCGTCCCACTGGTTAACCAGCATAATTTGAAGGAGAGCGACAGACTTCACCTCGAGGCCCGTCTCATTCCCATCAACGATCCAAAGCTTAAAGTGGAATGGTTTATCAACGGGGTGGAAATTAAGAAGGCCCATCGCTTCAGGATGACTCATGATTTCGGATATGTTGCTCTCGATGTCCTGTATGTCTACCCCGAAGATTCAGGAACTTTCATGTGCAAAGCCACCAACGAATTGGGCGATGCAGCCACTACATGCTCAGTCCAAATTAATTGTAAGTTCTTGCTCTAATTTTATAGAGTTTTTCTTAAAGAGGAAGATGGATTTTCTTTCAAGAGTATACATTAAAAAAATGGTATTCGTAAAAAAATTCACAACTATGTTAGGCGTAGTTATTTAAAATAAAAAATTAAAATAAATTGAAATGAGGCTGCTGGTGACGTTATTTGCCAATTCACTCAAGCAAAAATGACTACTCGAACGATTACTATTCCGCTACAAAATGGGATGCATTACACGTGCATATTACATTGGGTGTCCAGGATTTGCATGTGCATTGCAGAATGTGGGCATTTTGACGTCGTTAACACGTCAAAGGTTTTTCGCCCATGAATTATTTTTTTCTTAAATATTATGCATATTTGTTAAATTTTAGATACTGTTTTTTCTTAATTCATACTCTCGAAAGAAGATAACTTTATTCTTTTGTGGTCTTCCACTTAAATTATATGTTTATTTCTAGAGTGTTTCAATGGTTTTTTTTTTGGTTTTTTTTTATTTACTTCCAGCCTTAAGAAATATATACTTTGAGACACAGCATCCGGAAGGTTGGGAGAAAATCCAGGTGCTCGAAGCGCAGCCAAAATACGAACCCATCGAGTTGGAAGAGAAGCCTATTACAAAGCCGCTGATTATTTCCCCTCTCATGGGCACCACAGATCTGATGGAAGGCCAGCAATGCCATTTGGAGTGTCGCGTGGAGCCGGTTCACGATCCCCAGCTCACGATCGAATTCACGCATAATGGCAAAATACTTCCCGCTGGTAAATATTAATCCGCTAAAGCTTTTTATGTGCTTTCGGTATGCTTTTACCTGCTCGTATCTTAAATCAGAAATCAAATTTGTTGTGATATTCTATTTTCATAGCATCGCGATTTCACATTACATTTGATTTCGGTTACATTGCTCTGGACATCAGTCACGTGTTTCCGGATGATGCCGGTGAATACACTGTTACGGCCAAGAACAAGTTAGGGCAGGCTTCGTCATCTATAATCATTCGAGTGAAAGGTAGTCTATTATTTATTTTATTTTTTGTTGAAAGTGATTCTTCGAACCCATTAAAAAGAATTTCTTACAGAATACAGCTGAAAATAGGACAATACTTTTTTTGCAGAAGTCTGCATGACTTTTAGAAATATATTGGAGAATTTTTTTAAATTCTGCAGATTTCCTAATTTCCCATAGATTTCTGCAGAATTCTGCATAATTTTTAAAAATATTTCTGAAGAATTTTTTTTTGAATTCAGCTTATTTCTCAATTTCCGACGGAATTTTGAAGAAAATTCAGGCAGTTTTTCTGCAGAATTCTGCATGAATATTTTTGGAGAATTTTTTTAAAGTTGTGCAGGATAATTTGACCAATTTTATTCAAAATGCTGCAGAATTCGCGGGAAATTTTTTTTCATGGAAAACTTGTACTACAATATTATTTCTTTTAAAATGAAATTCGTAAATTTGTATGTAAAACTTCAAATTTTTCAGCCAAGAGCAGTATCATTTACGATACTCAGCATCCCGAAGGTCTCGAGAAGATTCGAGAGCTTGAGGACGATAGCCGCCACATCCGTCCTGAATTTGTTGAGCCCCGTACAAATCAGAGGCCTGTGTTCACTGTGCCGTTGACCAATCTGGATCTGAACGAGCATGATGCTGCCCACTTGGAATGTCGCCTGATACCTGTCGGTGATCCAACTATGAAGGTCGAGTGGTTTTTCAATGAGAAATTACTTCCGAAGAGTAAGCATTCCCATTTTTTTTCTTGGTTTTGTAATTTCCATCGTCCACTAGATTAAGTGTCAAATCTTGTTTTCTGAAAATTTCAGGCTCTAGGTTCATGACCATACATGATTTTGGCTATGTGGCCCTCGACATTTCGTATGTACGACCTGACGATGCCGGAGTTTACATGTGCAGAGCCACCAACGAGCTCGGCGAGGCAGTCACCACTGCATCATTGAAGATCAGAAGTAAGTATTGTGCTGGAAAATTTGCTGAAAAACATAAAAGTAAAACCAAAATCTGACAGTTCAAACTGAATTTTTCCCCACATTTTTTCCTATAAAAAAAAAAATAAAAAAAAACGGAATGTGATGCACGTGCATATTTTAATAAACTTAATGTGATTGACATTTACATTGAGCTCGTTTTTTTCCAAGTTAAATTTTCATGGAAAGAATATACCTTTAAGTGGGGATTTCAGCCATGTTAATTGCCTATAGACATGTAAATACTTCACCATTTTCTAACCAAAACACATAAAAATTAATAAAAAAATGTTAGAATTTATAGAATTTTATTAGCTAGAGGAATGTAGAGTATTTTAACTGTTAAAGCATACTGTACAGTCATCAGTACAGGTATTTTTTAAAACATGCATAAAAAGGATACAAATTTAAATTTTATGCCTTTTTATTTTATTAATTGCAATACCTTTTTTAAAGCAAGACAGGGCAGTTCGCCTAGCTAACAAAATTCTCTAAATTTTGGTATTTTAATATCTTTTGTCTTTTGGTTTGAAAATGGCAATGCATTTAATTCTCCATAGGCGATTAACATGGCTGAAACCCCCTTAAGAGGAATCATGAATTTATAAATGTATGCTTTGCATATTAAGAAACTGTTGAAATTAACAAAAAATTTTGTTTTTTTAGCAAAGTCCAACATTTCTTACGACACTGTCCACCCGGAAGGCTTGGAGAAAATATACGAGTTGGAGGATGGCAAAAATTACCGACCTCCCGAAGCCCCCGACAGGCAATTCGAGAAGCCGGTGTTTATTGCATCTTTGACCGGGCCCCGAGAGTTAATGGAGGGCCAGAGGGCACTGTTCCAATGCAGGGTCACACCCGTCGGCGATCCTAACCTCAAGTTCGAGTGGTACATCAACGGAATCGAGCTACAGCGCGGCACCCGATTCAAGCCGACGCACGATTTTGGAATGGTCACTCTGGAAATCGCTTCGGTCATCATGGAGGATTCCGGTATTTACATGTGCAAGGCCATCAATCTGGCCGGCGAGGCCGTCACCTCGACGTCGATGAGAGTCCACGGCCGCCACGGAGTGCTGACAGACACCTTCCACGAAGAGGGTCTCCGCAAGACTCAGCAGTTCGAAATGGACTCAACTTACGTCCCAGAGCAATGGGCTGACGAAGGCCCCAAGACGCCACCGCGGTTCATCAACCATTTGACCAATCTGGAACGCATTCTCGAGGACCAGAGCATCAATCTGAGAGGCACCGTCGTGCCTGCCAACGATCCCAACCTCAAGGTGGAGTGGTATAAAAACGGAATGCTGATTGATATGGGCACACGCATGCGAGCCAATTTGGATTTTGGACTGGTGACGTTGGATATATCTGGTGCGCGCTTTGAGGACTCTGGTATCTACACCTGCAGGGCGTACAATGAAGTGGGTGAGGCTATTTCTACATGCACTGTGAAAGTGGAAGGTAAGAAAATAAGCGATTTTTATACCAGTTTTTGCCTGGTTATTTCTGGCAGACCAATCACTGGGAATTTTCATACAAAAATTTTGATTGTGTAGGACCCCGCCGCTATATCGAGGATCGATCGCAGCATCCTGAAATTCTCGACAAACTTCGGGAGCTGGAAGAACCCAAATATGGAGGGGAACTTCCGGATGATGAAGATCAGTATGAAAGTCCAGTGTTCATTTCTCATTTGAACAACGTGGAGCTGCACGAAGGCGACAATGCCCACTTTGCTTGTCGCATCAAACCGGCCAGAGACAATACCTTGAGTATTGAATTCTATGCAAATGGACAGCTAATTCCTTTAGGTAAGTGAGCCACCTTTTGCATGGGTCATATTTTTTGGGGAAAAAGTCATGCCATCTTTTGATTAGCTCAATTGCTAAGACGAAACCACTTGACAACTTAGGATTCTGACATTCTATCCCCATGGCTACTGCTTGCTAGCTTTAATTAAAAAATTGGCGATTTGTTTTTATTGGCTATACTGTATCACAGGCGTCACATAGTTTGTGAATTCCCGTCAAATTTTCAAGTGGAATGAAACCCTCAGAAAAAGTTATTTCTAAATGATAGAGCAAATCAAAAATAATCCAGATCCATATTTTGGCAACTATGTTCAGCCTAGTTATTTTTTTTTAAAAAATCAAAAGGAAACGTACAAGCATGGTATAAACACCCTTTATATCTTCAGCAGTGTTAACGGGACGTGATATCCGACAAGAACCTCTTCTTTGAATACCCTTATTGGCTACGAGGAAGACTTGCACGTCACGTTAAAACCACTGGAGGTGTATAGGGTGTTTTATTCCACGCTTTTATGTTTCTTTCTGATTTTTTTTTTAAAAATGAACTAGGATGAACATAGCTGCCAAAATTTGGAAATGGACTATTTTTTATATGCTCTATATCGTTTTGGAATAGCTTTATTTAGGGTTTCTTTCCCCATTAATTATATTTACTTCTTTACAAAATGTGTCTTTATACTTTAAAATGTGTTACAATCATTACTTTTCTTTTACTGTATAGCCACACGTTACACCGTTACTTGTGAATTCGGATACGTCACCCTCGTCGTGACCGGCTGCTTCCTGGAAGATGCCGGTGTTTACATGTGCAAAGACACCAATTCAAAAGGATCTGCTATTTCTTCTGGAACATTGAAAGTTCACAGTACGTTAAATCATTGATTTGCAATACTTTCATTTTTGATATTTCAAATACCTTACTGATAGCATTGTTAAATTTAACAGCGAGGGGTGGAAACGTGTTTTATGAAACTCAACATCCAATGGGAGAAGCTGGCCTGGAAAAAGTCATGGAAGCTGAGGAAGCTTACTTGGCAAAATACCAGGTAAGTAAATCTGGAATTGGGAAATGGTATCCTATTTTCTAATTTTATTAGTATTTTAATTATCATTTAAAATTATTTTTCAGCAAGTGGATACTACTTCGGAAATCATCTATCCGAAGCCCACATTCATCGTTCCGTTGCAAGCTAATTTCGTTGTCAATGAAGCCGAGGGATTGCAAATGGAATGCCGGGTCGAACCTGCGCCCGATCCAAAGCTGGTGGTGGAATGGTTCTTCAATGGAAAACCATTGGATACCGGTAGGATTTGTTTTCATTTAGCATATTAATTAGGTGAGGAAAATTTTTTGCATTGCTTTGGATTTTATTTCTGGAATTCTTTTAAAATTTGACAAGATTTAATTCAGTGAAGGGGTCATACTGATCTGAAATGTCAGGGAATGTCAGGGAAAAGGAATTTAGTCAGGGAAGGTCATGGAGAATCCATATTTCATTCTTAATCCAATAATCACTTCTATAAAGGGTTCTTACTGACCTGGAAATTCAATTCTGGGAATGTCAGGGAAGAGGAATTTGGAATTCATTTAAATGTCAGGGAAATTTTATTTTTTGAGGGAAATTCAGGGAAACCCAATTATAAACTTCAATATGAACCTTGCTATATTTCAGTTCAAGTTTCCAATATTTTTTGGCATACACTTCATTTTTGATTTCAGTTAAAATTTTACAATTAATTATTACTGATTGTAGACAATAATGTCAGATCTGCAAAATAAATTGTAGTTTTTTTTTATAAAACATTCAAAACTTCAGGAAAAATGTTTTAATTCGTTTTGGAAGATTTAATTCGTGGTCAGATTTCTAAGCTTTTGAAAAGAATATTTTTACTTTATTGACTTGACGTAAATGCAGGTTGACGTTTAACAGTCTTCGCTACCGGGTACTCATGTAGTTAGGTTTTAATAAAAACTATTTATTAACTTTAATTGCTACACGATTTAACATGCTCTTTGAATTTGGACACGTGGTCATGAACGTCACCGATCTCTGGCCCCGGGACTGTGGTATCTACACTTGCAGAGCCCGCAATGACCACGGCGAAGCCTTCACGACCACTACCATCAGGGTAATTGCCAAAGGGTCAATCTATGAACAAACAGTTCATCCTAAAGGTCAGGAAGGCCTGGAAGCTATTCAGGATCTCGAGGAATCTCTAAGGCACGTCGATGGACCACTTCCAGATGAGGACGGCCACCCGCCAATATTCACTTCCCAGTTTGAAAATTTGACCAACCTGGTGGAGGGAGACATTGCCCATTTTGAAGCATCTCTCACTCCGGCCGGCGACCAAACCATGGTGGTGGAATGGTTCTTTAAGAACCAGCCGTTGAAGGCCGGGCATCGCATCCGGACGGTGCATGCCTTCGGAATGGTCGTGCTGGAGATTTTGGGCGTGTACGCAGAGGATAGCGGGGAGTACACGTGCAGGGCCACCAACCGATGGGGTAGAGCAGAAATTACTGTCCGTCTGGACTGCATTGACCTCAGCCATGGGCAGAAACCTCATTTTACTACCCACATTCAGGTAATTTCCCCTTTTATAGAATATTTTACTCTGGCAGTTAGTTTACTGTTGCTAACATCTGTTTTCAAATCTAATGTCAGAATCTGATGAACTTAAAAGAAGGGGATAGCGCTCATTTTGAATGCAACCTGATTCCTGTTGGGGATCCTACTATGATTGTTGAATGGTTCCATAACGGAGTTCCAATGCGTCACAGTAAGTGGAAGCTTCTACAGGGTTAATGCTGATTTGAAATGCCAAGAAAGTTTTAAAGTTAGGGACAGTCTGGGATATTTTAAAGGGGAATATCCCCAAGTAAAAATTATTCTGCAGAATTCTGCAGATGTCTGCAGAAATTTGATACGTTTTTATGCAGAAAAATATTCTTCATACAAACCTGAATTACTGTTAATGGATAACTTCTTATAGGAAAAACAAATTTTTTCTTTCATTTTTTTTTTGTAGTAAAAATTTATCAGAAAATATGAAAATATTCTGCCAAATTAATTCGTGGGAAAATTTCTGCATAAATAATTCTGCAGAATATACTACATTTTTCTGCAGAAGTGACTAATCAATCCTGCAGAAAAAAATTTTTGGGCATTTTTTCTCCTGAATTCTGCAGAAATATTTTGCATGGGTAAGGATGATGTGGACGACCCCCAATATGACCAGATTCCTCCCTGGTGCACTTCTGGCTTGTTGGGCCATACCCTAAATTTGGTGTAAACATCATTTCCCCTGTTTGATAGTCGGTTAGTAGTGCAGAAAGTGCAAAAAAGTGATGTGATGATGGGTGTTCTCCTGCCATTTTCTGGTTTATGTCTTTGTATAGTCTTTAACAGGATGACGTTGTTGTATGAGAGGTTTTTGATAGCAAAAACTAGCCTTAAAAGACGAGTAGTTTAGTGTAGGACTAAGTCCCCCAGGGGGGGCGGGCGTTTTGCAGTCATTTGTAAGAAGTCAACATCTTACTGAAATCACATAAAGTGTAAACTTGGGTGGGCGCAACTTTTCGGCATGGGTTTTGCTTAGATGTCGGGTTACTATGGCGCAAAACATCAATGTGTTCTGAAAGGCAGACTTGGCGCACGTCCACCATGGGGGGCCTCATAAGGACCTAGAAAAGGAGGGCCAAAAGCAGCAAACAACCCGGAAAAAATACACACAAGACTACATGGTCCTAAAGGAGCCCTTATCGGGTCTGTATTTCCACATATATTTGCATTAAGGGGGATGATGGTAAATGTTAGTTGTGATTCTGGCTCGTTAGATGGCAGCACATCCATGACTTAAAAAGTAAGAAGCATGGAAAGCCATTACCAGACGCATGTTCCCTTTACTTTCGAATGGTTGGTATACGGACGATTTTTTACGAAAATGAACAATTTTTATTTTTGAAAAAAAAAATCGTAACATCGAAGATTATGCAGATTCACCCAGTAAACATTTACTTCAAATATATATAAATATACTAAATTGAAAAAGAAAACAATAGTTGGGTATCCATTTGACGGGCTTCTGTTTCGCCTGGTTAAAGCCCAATATTTTTTATTGGCGGAAGAAAATGTCCTTAAAATTGGCACTTAAATTGACCTTAAAAGTTGATTTTGTGTTTAATTATTGGTGTAATTATTCGAGCATGGGCTTTGTCACTTCCTAGATATTAAAGGGGAAGTCAGTCCTAGTGACATGTTATTTTTAAATGAAAGGCATGGAAAAGTTATACATAGAAATGCAATTCTAGCTTAATATAAACT
>JAQFYV010000152.1:0-13989 GCA_034695065.1 Choneiulus palmatus | reverse complement strand
GCAGAATGTGAATTCGTACATGAAATATTAATATAAGAAAAATGAATGATTTTGTAATACAACTCGATTTGATGAAATCTTACTCCGGTGACCCTGTAGTGAACATTCACCTTTTATTATTTTATTAAATTTATTTTAATGTTAACGCTTTCAGATTTTCCAACAAAGTGTCATTTAGTACACCCATATTTAGCTTTAAATATGACTTGTATTTCTGAATAACGCATGTATTTAAGCCAAGCCATGCTCATGTGGACATGCTATTAGTGAGGCACAGTTTTATCTTAAATTCCACAGTTAAAGAGAAATTGCTCTGCCATTAATTTCAATTTCACATCCATTTTAATATTCTAATAGGCATTTACAGCGCATTTATTTATCAGCTCTACTGATTATATTTATGAACTTAAGGGAGAAGGAAGACGGTAGCCATCTTGGATTTATGAATCCCTTGATAGAAGAACAACCACATTCACAAATATGAAATGCCATTACCAAACCTATGCGATTTTTGCAAATTTTTCTATCATAGTTTTTGTAGGCCATTTCAATCAATTTTAAAGACATTAAAATGCTAAACGCAAAAGGAAAGCATTATAGCTATAATCTTAAAGTCAGCTAGTACCAATGTGTAATGGCCTTCTAGTGAGTGGCCTTCTAGTCTGCCATTTTATTATAACTACACCTATGCCAATTGGCTGGTTTAAATGCAATCGCCCACCAGAGGGCCACTGCAAATTGGCCATAGCTGACTTGAGATAGACTTTACGTATAGTGTCAGACATCGATTTTATAAATACATTTACTGAGAAGCAGTCAAAAATCGTTAAAATATGACATTATATTTGAATATTTATTTAATTTTGGCCCAAAATTTTGGGTAAAAGACTTCAGACTAGATTAGCATTCTCAATTTGTAAAGTGTTTTTGTAATGTCTGTGGACCCTTTGGTTGCTGAAATGAAGTGCAAAAACTTTATGGGACATTAACACGGGAGAAACCCCATTGAATGGAAATATCAATGAATGGTAAAGAAAAAGTATTGAAAACAATAACAATACTAACATTGGAAAATAAAATTTGGGTATGCAGATTGAATTTCTTTTTATTTCATTTTAATTTTATTTATTGATTTTGTTCGCTCAAGTGAAACTTAAGAATCACATAAATGTAGAAACTCATCAATTTAATGGAGCCAACATAAGTGTGCTTTTCATATTTTTTTGTAACTTTTTGTGTTTTCCTTATCCCATTACTCCTTTCGGCAAATAACATATAAACGTGAGAGGTGCGAGAGGTCCTCAGTTTAGTTTCTTCTGTACTCCCCTGAAAAGCTATTTTATATTGGAGACACAATAAGAAATGAGGGTCTTGCCCTGCAAAAAAACGAATTTCAGTTTTATGCCGATAAATCGGCAATGGCATTGTTGTATTCGTGGTAAAATACAGAAATGCATTTTTCTCTTTTTTTTTTTTCTTTCATCCTTTTTCAAGCGAGATCATGGAAGACAATATAAGAAAGAATGAGAGCGAGACAAACATATGCGCATATCTTACTCTTAAATGAATATAGGGGAGTTAGAACGACGACAAAAACATACAAATCATGAACGTTATAAAATCTAAAATATAGCTAAACTCAAACTTCCAATTGTGAATTGAAAAATGAGTTATTTTTTTTTTCTTGAACTATTTTTTTTTTATAATGAAAGCCTACGAACATTTTATATTGATTCGTACCAGCTATTTTTATTGCTGATGTATAGCTGACTTCATTATTCACTAATGTATCATTAAAGTGGATTTTATATTTTGGTTGAATACAACATTAAAGTAGTGTAGGAAGCCTCGAATACGCAGAAAACAGCAAGTATGTATGTATATATACTTCAGGATGGAATAGCAATTTAAAAAGAAATTATGTACATGTGACTAAAGGGTGAGTGAAGAGATCTACCATAATAATGTAAATGGCCAAAATAGAAAAAGGCATTAAGGCCATGCATTTAAAGAGGTACTACACCCAAGAAAATATTTTTCTTATAAAAATATACATGAACAAAATACTATTCCAGAAATTTCACAACTATGTTATGCTATGTCCTTTAATAATAAATTTAAAAATATATATTTAATCCCCGAAATCCATTGATATGTTAATGACGATGTTTTACATAGTTTCCATCACACATACAAATCCAGAAAATCCAATTGGATTTGCACGTGCAATGCAATGCACCACGTTTTGGAACAATATCACGTGATTAGAGTCAGCTTTGATTAAATGAAAGGACCTTTATCGTCAGCAACAGTCAATTCAATTTTTTTTTTGTAAATTAAATACACATAACATATGTAGTGAAATTTTAGGAATAGTATTTTTTAATGTATACTATTGAAAGTAAAATACTTAGTATAGTACCCCTTTAAAGTACAATATGGATTATAGCGAATGGTTAAAACTTTGGACACTTCTTCAACATGCTATATATATAAAATACCTTATAATAAAGTTTTGTATTTAATAAAATAAGCTACAACTTGTCATAAAAAAGTTTACATTTAAAATGGCTGAAAAACTGAAGTTGTTGATTAGTGCTGTCCTGTTAATAATAATGGAATATACTCGCATGTTAACTCACTTATATTGATACCAATATTATTTATACTATTTGTTTAAAAAATGACGGCAAAAAATGCATAATGCAAAGTTTTATAATGGTGGTAAATGCACGTATGCTTTTTATTATAGATAATTACCTGCAGCATTTAATACCACTGTAATTAGCACATCAAATTTGAAACAATTAGGCACTCCAGCTTAATTACCAAATGCAGTTTCAGTAGGATAATTATTTAAAATATAAGGTTTAGTTAACAATTAAGAGCAACTTTATCAGATTAAAATTTTAAGAATGGGTTTATATACGAATCGTTAATTTGGCATGTTATTTAATTGCTGTAATTGGCTGCACAGGCATAAACAGAATGGTTTTAAAATGGATTAGCGAATTTATCGGGTATATGTAAACTCGCATATTCCATCTCGAATTTTGCAAAACCAACGCGAAGCATGTCAACTTCAATGAAAACTTATATGAGCGTATGCATAGTTGACTTATACAGTTGTGAACATTGGCTATTATATTTATAGTAATTTGTACGAGTAATAATGCACTTAACTAAATTACTTCTAGCAATGTAAAATCCTAAGATCCTAAAATATTTGTTTCCTTTTTTAATTTTTTTTATCATAGATCGCGATTAATAAACTACAGGAATTTAAGTTTCAATTGAATTCATGCATGTTGTGTATCCTGAAGGCAACAATGTAATTCCTTGGACAATAATATCCCTTTGCCAATTTTTTTTATTTTCTCACTTTAAACTTTACACCACGATTATTAACGACAAATGTGCACTATATACACTCTTGGGCGCCCACACATAGGGGCAAAGAGGTGCAGGGGATAAAAAAAAAATAAAAAAAAAAATTCGTCCCTCTCTCATCCTGGTACTGATTTTCCCATGTATTAGATATAGGCCATGGAACCAAACATGCTCAGCACTAATGACTTGCCCCTCACCCACTTGGAACATGGTTTGTTCCCTCATCCCTTGGAAGTTATATATCCCTCATCCCCCTCCACCTAAAGAAATCCTGCGGGCATCCATACACAGTTTCATCCTAATCATGTCACATGAAGCGTCTTCTGCGGAGCATTCTTTGTCATAAAAAATTAATTTCATATAGGCCTAGGCTAATGTGCACCTATATACATGATAAAAATACCTTGCCTAATATTCTCAGTAGTAATATACCAAGGCACCTAACAATTATATCTATTATTTATTAGGTCATGAGTTGTATTTAACTAGATAACATACCTGCTTATGACGTGTTCACTTCTCCCACTAATCTGCTCTTGTATTTACCTTGTATTTACATCTGCCATTTTTATCACTTTCTTTATTGAAAGCGCGGTTGTGTTGTTCTAAATCACATGGTGTGTAGTTGGAATATTATCAGCTAGTGGTGTGTTATCGCTGTGATATTCATGTGATTGGTTGAATAATTTGAAATTCTGTGCTCTGATTATTGGAAGAAGGATTATTGAAATGACGGCACCTGCTCTTGACCTTGATCCTAGATGGCATGGCAAAAATACTATGGAAATAGCTTTGAAAAATTGAATAGATTTCATGAAAACCTGTGTCCAAAACCATCTCCATGTGTTATCTGATGCCGCCATTTTGTAGGCGGGTTAATTCGCAGATTTGCTCATGCAAAAAAGACTTCGGAGAGTACTTCATGGAACATAGTTAGGGAGAAACTGTGTGCAACTACCTTTATTTCCAAGGTCTTTCTATATTATTTCAAGGGCTTTCTATATTATTTTCAATATTTTAGCTTCCATTGAAGATATGTTCCTAGTTGAGCAGATTCATTTAAACTGGTCAATGGTGGCCCACCTATCTTAACTGTGTAAAGGACATGCAGGATAACACAGATTGGACAGTTTAACTGAATTTGCTTATCAGGAGGCATTCTCAATGAATAACTCAGTTGCGAAAAATACATTAGATAATTGCTGAAATTCTACTGTTGACTTAAGAAGTTGAATTATATATCTACGTTGCAAATATGTTCTGGTGCTATACGAGAACATCAACCTAATGGGGAATCTATATTCTTTGATATGCGCACATCTGTTGGGCTGGCAATCACTCATGCACATTTAGAGGCTGTATGCATACTAGGTCACCGGGGGTTATGTTATAGTTTCTTTCAAATACGAACTACGAGGTTCTTCAATAAAACTCAGGCCCATGTGGATTAATTCATGTATTGAAAGCTGTTTAGAAGCACATATTTTAGCTACTTCCTTTTTCAAAAAAATAAATTGAAAACAACTTTGAACATCTCCAGAGGAATGAGAGTGAGAAGGATGCATATGGACACCGACTGCTCTGAATTCATGTTCAACTGATGTTCTGTGAATAACGAGACTTGTTCCATATGACATCACACGCATGCTCACTCCTCATACAATAAACATTAAATGGATTGTTTCTCTACAGTATAGTATATATATATATATATATATAGTAAATGGCTATTGCTGTACACTTGGTATTTTTTTCCGGGCACATTTATGATGCCATCACTGACGTCATTGTTCATGCTTAGTTAGCCATTAGCCTGTGTACCGAAGTTATATATCTACGAAATGAACGGACTCTGGCGTGCATTTCTTTTCTCGTTGAGTTATCTTGCTCTTTCTTTGCCATGTTAATACGTCTCTAGCGAAATATATATATCGATTGTTCATTTGTTTTTTTTTTTATTTTTTTTTCGTTTTCATCCTTGATCCCAGCAGCGCAATTTCTGCACACCTTTTCATCTCACCGATGAAACAACTTATTGTACAGCTGCCATAGGTTGTCCAATTTCCGCTTTATTGCATTTCAATTCTCTCTTCCGTTGACTAGAGCACTGTGAGCATGGGGTCGGTCATTTAACAGTAGGACTCATCAGATCAGGATATCCAGCACATATTACCTCGCATAAAATCTTCTCTGTATGGTATTTATTAGAACATTGTTCTGCTGCTTTATTATAACATGGCTTTGCCTTTAAACGCACATTGCATATATGCAATATAGAAAACAAACAGTTAATGAACAATGAACAAGCAGGTTAATGGGCGCCATTGCATATAGGGCTTACATTTAGAAAAAACTGCTTTAAAGGAAGTCACAATCTGTGTCTTACAAGGGTATTTTTCTATGGGTGCGATAACCCTACACCTATTTTGAAATGAGAGTGTTGATCTCTTAAAGGGGAATAAAACCTTCAAAAAGTTATTTCCAAATGATAGAGCATATCAAAAATAGTCTATATCCAAATTTTGGCAACTATGTTCAACCTAGTTTATTTTTAAAAGAAATCAGAAAGAAACGTAAAAGCGTATAGTATAAAAACCATTTATACACCTGCAGCCCAGACGAAAATCTCTTCCTTAATTCAATATTGCACGTCACTATAAAACCAAAACCCTTGGAGGTGTAAAGGGACTTTTACACCACTCTTTTTCGTTTCTTTCTGATTTTTTTTAATACATAAACTAGACTGAAATTGCAAAAATTTGGATATGGACTATTTTTAATATGTTATATCGTTTAGAAGCATAACTTTTTCTGAGGGTTTCATTCCCCTTTAATATTTTGTGGTGGCCTCTAACATGGTAATAAAGCAATTCTAATTCTATAATAGAATGTGATTGTTTCAGCCATGGATCTGTGTGGGCTAGGGAGGGGGAGTGAGCCAAAGGGTCCATGACCAATATTAACTGACCAAACTAGCATTGGAGCATTCTCCACTCCCCCACCCTCCCACCTCAAATATTATTCCGTCTGCATGGTCTATATAAATCGTAAAACAACAAGAAATTATGTAACTAATTCGAGCAGAATGGATTGATTTTAATCAAACGATTTAAATTACATGGATTTTTGAGATCATTGATTTATATCGAAGAATAAAGATTGAAAATTTAGTGCTTTTGTCATGCTGTCCTGCCTTGGCAAGACTTTTTTTTTTGAGATACTTCCTAAAAATTGAATTGAACTGCATTGTTTTTAATTATAACTAATTGGAAGGTCGTCCGATGACTTGTCATTTTTCTTCCCATCATACATCAGTCTTTTTTTGCAAGTTAGAAATGGTAATATCATGCCCTGTTCGATCCCACATGTTAGGAAATATTTCCGCTATAGGAGTCAAAAAGATTCAAAAACCGTTAATGGAGAAAATAGAAAAACAAAAATGGTAAGATAATGAGGGTCGACTATTTAGGTTAATAATTTTTAGTGGGGTCATAGATTTAAAGTTTAAAATTAACTGCAAAGTACGGAGGCATCGATGCATCTGAGGAGATAATGAAACGATACACGATTAGAAAGAAAATAGGCTACCAGAATATAGTTAGATTGTAAATAAATTATTATTTAAATCACAGATTTACTTAAAATGCATATCTCTTTGTAAAAAGTCAGTTGCTGTTTGGCGCATGTATGACTGAAGACCTGAGTAATCTTAGTTGGTGACGTCATCTTTTGACGTGCAGATGTCGAGAAAAGTATAGGCTATATCATTGTTGTTCTAAGTCGACTACTCAATTTAAATCTTAGCATTAAACGCAAATGTATTTTAATTTGACAGGGCATCTTAAATGCACTTTTTTTCCCATAGACACTATCGTTACATTTTACAACAATTGTATAGTTGAAAACCGCATTCCCCTTTAATTTAAGGAAGTCGAGGGATTTATAAAAACCTAAAGGATAAATGAATTTGTAATACTTGTCTAACGTGATTTACAAACGATCCCATACTTGCTCATTTGTATCGATCTGAATATGAACATTATGTGCTATATACATCTCCCAATTTATTTTCAGTAAATAGGAATGTAAATTAATATTTAGAAATAAATTATATCAAACTGACTATAAAATGGAGAACTTCTTCAAGATTAATTATATGGTATATTATTTTAGCTGACTAACACTAAGAATATTTGTGCAGAATTTAGTTTCTTAATCAAAGTTTTGCCAAATTGAGATTCGATATAGTTTTATTTTGCTTATATTTTTAAATTTAGCTATATCCCCAATTCAAGCAAATGATTGATTTGTTTTGATAGTTTTTAGAAAGCAATGGTATGTCGAAAACAATCGTCATTAAAGTATACGTGAAGGTTGTGTATGCACTAGACTCTGTAGAAAGATGTATTCTTCAGGGCTACCCAATGTATACAAGCTTTCCTTGTTGTGGAATAACCCATTATTGATTATCCAAATGTTGTTGTTCGCTTAAACAGACTTTGACGCATAAAACAAGATTGCATGTTAATAACTTTGTGTACTAATTTCTTTAAATTAATCAAATGACAAATTTATTTAACAGTGAACATGCCTACCTACTGAAATATTGAAGAGTTTACTGGACATGCGCAAAAGGAGGCCTCAATGTGATTAGTGTATAGCTAGCAATAGACGTTTCAAAAACAGATATCCATGGTCAAATCTCTCCTCAAATCCCTTGAAAGCCCCGACAGGAAACAGATCGCTTGGTTTCTAAATAGAAGCAATAGGTTTTGCACCTGAGACCAGCTACAATTTACCTCGGCTTAAATAAATCATCTTTGCAAGAAACCGAGCTTTTTCCCATTGCTGTAAACACTATCTTAAGCTTGGCCACATTTCACTTTTCTATGGGGTTTCTTTTGTTATTTGTGCTATTCTGTAACTTGTCCTTGTCTTTCTATATCCAATGCTGTCTTTTTAAGACGCATCTTGTGGGAATCGACGACTAAGGCTTTAAAAGAAGAAAGTCCAATACACATTCTACATTGATTGAATCTATTGCTAAAGTTTAGGTCAAATGTATACCCAGTATATGGATTTATGCATTTATGGTGTTTATATACCAGTTATATACAAAACATTTATATGTACTATCTTATACTGATTGTATGAAAATAAACTTAAAAAAAATGCATTGCAATTTATAAACATATGTTACTGGATATAACGTGTGCATGGTAAAGATGTCCCATGCAGCCCTAACCAAAAACTAATATTTAGAAATAATTTTTCTGAATGCCAATGCACATTTTCTAAATATTTAAAATTAATAACAAAATAATTTTTTTTCGAAATGCCTATTTGTCATCACTTTCTAAATAAAATAGTAAACTAAACAGAATTATTGCAGTGATATACCAATAGAGCGAGTATATTTTACTTTCCAGAATTACTGGATCCAATTTAACATGCATTACATTACAAAAATAATATAAAATATCTTGTTGTCGTTTATAATATTATTTTTAAAATACATGTCTGCCATAATCAATAGAGCAATTGTATTCATGGCATTTCAGCAAAACTAAAATCAAGACGCGAATTATTTTCCAATGTCTGCTATTCTTGTATAGTATAAATGAAGTTTTGAGCTTGTAACAATACCGGTAACCTTTTATATTTTTTATGAAGAGTATATTTATTTTGCCTTGATAGTAGACTGTAGATTTTCCTTATATTCCAAACTAATTGTAACACCCTAATTCTTTGGAATTTATAGAAAGTAAATCAGTGTATAACATACCCTAATAACATACATGTTAGATCGTTGAGTATAGGTTGTACGAATCACTTTTACAAAGTTACAGAAAACTATTGTACATTAGTTTTTTATTCCTGAATATTCTTTATTCACAAGCGCAAAATACTACATAGTACGAGGAAAATCAGGGGAAAGGATAAGTGGTCCCACTTTTGCTGCATTAAATATTGAATTTTTTATTTCCAAGAAACTGGTAGCATATAATTTATTAAAGCTATATTTCTTTCTAACATATATTCACAATGTGAATGTTTGAAAATTGGTTTCCTTTTATTGCGTTTGCGTTAAAATTACTCCGCAACAATCTTGAAGAGATAACACTGTCATGTGTACCTGCTTCTCTTTAATGTCAGACATTAATTTAGGTAAGCATTTCAGTACATAAATGCATCCCTTGTATGCAAGTTAAACTGATTGGCAACTCCCTATCTAACTCATTACACCTCTATAAACTCTAATGTCGATACCAATTCTTCAGGTTATAGGCATTCGTTGAGGAGCATAAACCTAACTAATGACCAAAACTCCCCATGTTCGCCTTATTACTTTCCGTTTATGAGTCGACTTCGTTAAGACTAATTTTATTTCACCCCAACTGAATTTGATTGTATTAGGGAAAGCTGTTTCGGCCAACATCGATTAATTTATATTGGCTCATGGGACAATCAACTGATATCTACTATCCATGCTTTGAGATTTACGGATCGTCATAACTTCATGACAATGTTTAATGCCCTTTGTGATTGATTGCTTTTGCACTTAACACTATAGTCCGGTGCAGTCGAAGATCAGTCAAAATGGCCACCAGGATTTTAAAGGTGCACCTAAAATAATATTGACAAGAAACACTTTGGGGAAGTAAATATTTGATAACTGCATATGTGTCAAAGGAAATGCTATTTGAGGAAATTTTTTTCAAAAGATAATAGTATTTTTTTTGACATTGTTTGATTCATATATGAAACTAACGGTAAGATAGAGTAAATTTATTTCAAACATCGAGCCTTTAACTCATCATGTTTTTAGTTTTGACCATAATATATATAGTCTTCCAAAATAAACCAAATTATCCAAATTACAAAATAAATATTACTCTTAACAATATAGAGAGTAATTTGTAAATGGAGTGAAAATTTAAAATAAGTCATTTAAACAGAGCATTAGTTAATTTCTTTATATTTATATACTAAATGAAAGCTCAGTAATTTTCGAATGCTGTTATTACTTTACGTTAATTTTTTATCAATACTATGATTCCAATTTATTCAAACTCCACCAATTTTTTTATTTTTTTTTCTATTTTTGCATAAAAAATATTTTAAGATCTAAAACTGTCTAAAGTCAAAAAATATTTCATTCCCCAATTTTATTCCTGAAATCTATGCATTTAAATAAAATTAAAACGTCATCTGTACTATACACGTCATATTATTTACAATCAGATAAATTTATCTCTATGAATTAAATTGAATCGTCTTGATCCACATGCATTTTATTGAAGTTGTCCATCACATCAACATGTATACGCCGTATTTCCATCTCGTCAACTTTTAATTGGATTTTGTTAGCCTAATTTGAATGAATCTTTTGATATCTTCTATAGTTCAGTTGCTTGGAATAGTTAATTAGTAAATGTGCAGCACCTGCTCAGGCTGTAGGGCTACTGGTATATTTATAGAGAACCTTTCCAATCTATGGAGAATACGTAATTATTTCCTACAGATATAAAATATTTTTCTAAATTCTGAATGGGAAAATGAGTTTTAGAACAATAATGACACCATGACCTTTTTGTGTTATAAGAAAAACGAATGGACTATTTAAAACAAATTTTCAAAAATTTAATGACTTGCGGATAAGCATTATAATTACTTTTATTAATTTTTATTTTTTTGCCGTTATATTTTTCGTTATTTAATTAATTGAAATACTTTTCTGAAGAAAAAAAAAGGACTGCCGCGAAGGCCTATAGATATTAAAATTTGCAAATTTTGGTATTTTTTTTCTTTTATTTATGGCTTTTGGTCAGAAAGGATAGATCATTTTACATGCATGTCTATGGGCGATTAACATTTCTCCAACTCCCCCCTAATAATGCTATTGATCAATCTTTTTTAAATATAGCATTATTACTGTTACCAATTTAACCAATTTACGTGGATCGCCCAGAGTCGGTATCGACTGGTGGGTGTATATATATATATATACAGCTACCAATTTTTTTTTAAATTGGTATATTCATGCATGGACATGACTGTCTTAACAATTGACTTAGTAACTAACTAATAGGTGATGCTGCTCATTATTAAAAATGGTGGTCGAGTTCAGGATTGATTACCTTGATCAATATATAGGGACTTTGGTCAGATCATACAAAAATTATTAAAATTACTAAATTGTGCGGTAAAATTAAAAGTTCATAAAATTGAAAATCGTCTAATTTAGATTAAAATAATTGTAGCTGCATTATTGAATCTGGATTGCGGCCTGGAGCTTTTAGGCAAATTACAGTTCAGTCTTATTTTTACTTCGAAGTTTGCTTATACACATTTCATTTCCCGATTTTTAGATATGAAATTCAGACAAATTTGCATAATATCTACGCAATTTTGCAATGCTAAAGGTCAAGGTTTAGAATCTATGTCATTCTTGCCCAACGGCTATGGCCAATTTATGCAAAAGTAGATGCAAGTTTTTCTTTTTAAAGAGTATTTTTTCATGTAGGTGCACACAGCAATGTGGGAAACGCATTTTCGAAGATGACCAGAAGGCGCTTCAACGCCCCTGGTTATTCTGCAACAGTGTATAGTAATGCAGTAAGGGCACTCTAATTCCTCTAGTCCCCACTTGGCATTTTAAATTTTGGATTTGTGAGATAGTGGACGAAAAAAGAGAGTAATTAACAACATTGCTTGCATCATAAAAAGTGGAAGCTCCCAGTCAGGAGCAGTTGCCATTATAATCGGCTTTGTTTGAAGGTTTATTTACTTAATGGAAATTTTGATGCAAATGGAAATTTCCATTCGCCTATTAACTTTTTCATCTCTTTTTTAAAATTACTTATCCTAAAGTGATACATTTCCTTTAATCAGGCAGTGGAATTATAATTCTTTAGCGGAGGCACCATGCATAAAACGTTAATGCAACACGTGTAGTCCTATTGTTCATTTTTGTTGGAATGTGACGAAGCTTCTATTGAAAAAATTACACAAATTATTTATGTAAATAATATGCAAATTCAAAAAGAGGCAAATTCTCTTTGAAAGCAGCTCACCGAATTGTAAATATTTATCAAATTTTGGGGGAAAAATTGTTTCACCAAGCAAGTTTTGTTTTAAGTAAGTATTACATCATAATATAACATATTTAGAAGGTTAATTTTAAATTGTAGGTGCATGTTATACATATTCTGATAAACAATTAGTTTCGTACCAATGACATGAAACAAATAAAGATCAATGCCATAACAACTATACAATGATGAAAGTTCTAATTGGCAATGTAAACAAATGTAGGTGGCAGTCAAAACATACTGTCATGGCGTCTTAAGTATAATAAATTCCTCAGCAAGTATATAGGATAGATTCCTCACCCCATTGGTGTAGATGAATGAAACTCCGATTTGGATGACAGAATTATTAAGTTATTAAGTATATTAAGTTATCCTGAGAGTGATATTACCCCCCTACCAAATGACATTTAATTTCTGAATGTAAGGTAATTAGTTGAATTGAATTTATTTCTAATGGTAAATTGCACCACCGAGTGCTTTAACCATAGCTTTACATTGCGAATTGCCATCTAAATTCTTAAGTTTTCAAAAAGCATTAAAAATATTTGTATGAGTAACCTTCCATACTTAAAATATGTAGCAGTGCATGCATGAGCAGTGTTTTTCTATCGCGTGAATGGGATAAAAATCAACGAATTAATCTGTACTATTTTCCTTTTTTTTCTTAATTTTATTTAGCATAGTCATACACGTTCAGATTAATAATTTCTTTACTCTTTTTTTGTAGGTAAGTGCTACATTAAGGAATCTGATGTGTGTCTTGTGTAATCTTCATAAACTGATGACGCCTACTTTAATGATATCACCGATAAATTTTAAGAGAAACATGTGGCCTCTCATTATGATGATCGTCTACTAGATGTCAGCCTCCGATATCAGAGCTTGTAAGTGTATCGATTTTCTCTAAATTCCAAGCGAAACTGAAGTTTGCAGCTGCACATTTGAAACTGTATTGTCTAAATCGCCTTAACGCATCTTATTTTAACTGCGTTGTTTGTGGGTTGAGGAATATAACTACTTAAAGTAGAACAAAAAATGCAGAATTTAAATTTTCCTGCATGGCGTGTAAGCACCATGTTGTATAAATGCAATATTAAAAAAAAACGCCTATCACATTGTTTCTTTTTTATGTATAGGCCTATTCTAAATACATAGCTAATATGAAAATAAATTCCTATGTTATCTTAATTTCTATAATGGTACAGTCCGAAGAAGGGGGGGGGGGGGTGTATATTGCAATATCTCCTCCAATGATACTCCGTAACATTAGTAATAAGCTGAGAATTTAAAAGGGTATGAAACCCTCAACATAAGTTGAGGTGAAACATTAAGAGTACATAAAAATAATAAACTTACCACAACAAAAGCAAATATGTGTTCCATGAATATCCCATGAAGTAAAAATTCCATTTACATATAATCCAACAAATATGCAAATGATTGTTTGTACGTCACAACGTTGTGACGATTTTTTTAATTATGTGCTCATCCGAGTGTAATAGAG
>JAQFYV010000151.1:0-14014 GCA_034695065.1 Choneiulus palmatus | reverse complement strand
GTATCTTCGGGCTGTAATTGAAGATCAGTAGAGGCTTCCCGTACAGAAGTTTCAAATTCAAGCTCTCGTTTTCTCGGAACATCCAAAGATGGAAACATATCACCAATAAGACCGAGAAAAACTGGAATATCTTCGGTTACAATTTTAGGAATGTTAAAGTCCCGAAGAGCACGCATCAATACCTGTATTAGAAGTAGAAATTTTAAAAATATTATTACAGTTAACAATGGTTACAAAGCTTAAATAAATTCAATTTTGATTACCTGGTCTTCAGGTCTACCTGGGTCACCTCGTTTCAATGAACCAGCAACCACTAAAACCGATTTAATGGCTCTCAAGCCCCAATCGTAGTGATCCTACAAACCATACATGTTATTTTAATTTTAAATAAAATGGAAAAAGATTTATTATATAAATTACCGGCTTTAAAAACTGTCTCAAATTTTATACTGAAAAATCAATGTTTCAAAAAGAAAATTGCAGGGGACTTTTCATGTGTTGTAACTTATTGTTAAAATTATTTTAAGACTCTTAATAGGGCTATTTGCCCCAACATGTAGTAATTGACATTACACCTGGAATACTGTTGAAGGAAAACGGTACCTTTAAAACAAGTTATTTATAAACGATAGAACATTTAAAAAGTAATACTCAAGCTTTGACAAATATGCAATGGTACGTCCCTATTATCGTTCAATGCATTTAATAATGTTTTCGGTTTTTCCTTTTTTTTTATAAAAACTAGAGAGAACTTTTAGCTGCCAAAACTCTGGTATGTACTTTTTATGTTCTGTCATATATTCTCCTGAATGTGAGATTACCCCCTACCAGCTGCAATATATTTGCTGCTTGTAGGGTACTGTACTGAATTGAATTGAAAAGTATCTTTTTTAAGGATGCCGTGCCCCTGTAATTAGGCAATCAGTTATAACTTCCATGTTATACACAATTGTTTCGTTAAGGGGTGGCTAACAAAATTTTAACTTTGTTCATGCTAAGATTTTCCTGAAAACTACGTTTTTAGCTTAATAACTTTCATTATTTCTGCAATATTTCCCGATATTTCTAATACTGCTAAGTATTTTGTAATGAATACATCAGTATTTCATTAGCATTCTGTTGAGAAAGTTTTTTTTTCATGAGTATTTCACTGAAAAAAAAATCCTTTGAGGCTTAACTCATACACGTACAACTGCTTTGAAAAAATATTTTTTTTTCATGACAATATTGGATATAAATTCGTTCCTTCTTGATTTAAATACCTTTAATATAAATATATTTATATTTTTAATTTAATTCTTTTTTCTATTATTTTATTTATTTTGATTTAAAAAAAATGTCAGCATTTTAAATACCCAGTAAATAATTTTTTTTATAACTTCTTCTTAGTTAACAAATAACTTTATTGAACTATATAATCTAATAAATAAATAAGACAAATTAATTACCTGTTTAGAGAGTAATTCTTTGCATAAAGTGTACAACGTAATGAATTTTCTGGCCAGCTTTCTAGCATCCAAAAAACCCTCAGCCACCAGCATTATTTCACAGATTAGCTCAAAGTCTGGAACTACCATTGCACATGGTCTACATTTAAAATAAATGTCCTGTGAGTCAAAAGATCATTTTAAGTAGCCATTTTAGGAGGATTATAGTTGTCATCTTGGATTTACAAATCCTACGACAGCAGCATAACCATGAACTTATATTTATTTTAATTTTATTTATTCTTGTCCATATTTCTTATAGAAAAGTTGGCAAGGCCTACGAGTGTGCAAGGACACTCTTTAGCGGCCTAAGACTGCGTGTGGTTGAACAAATATGCAATAAATATCATTCACAAAATTGTTTAGAGGATATTTGTCATTTTTCCTAGCATGTTTTACCAGGTTGTGTCATTGTGGTATACATAATTTAGACTTCTCTGTAGGAAAATGTGTAGATTTCTTGCTCCAGTTTAGTATTGTGAAATTTGGGTTAGTGATAATTGTTAGACAAAATGTTGACAAATGTTGACAGTGAAGACAAAATGTTGTTGCGTAGCTAGGTAAAAGCAAGCTCATTTATATTTATTTATTTATTTGCATTTTTAAATCTAAAATTTTGTAATATAACATGTACGGAGAGGCAGAAAACAAGTCCTACATATTCGACCTTATTTTAATTTTAATATAATTTTTGGAAGAAAATTTTGGGAAAAAGGGCTTTATGTTTACCTGGAGATTAACATTCTCTACAATTTTGTATATTTCTTATGTCCGTGAGCCCTTTTGTTTGCCAAAATCGGTTGCAAAAACTTTCCGATGGGAAATTAACACAGCTATACTCCGCCCTTTAACTGCAATTTTAAATATAAAAATTAAAATTTTACCTAAAAAGTGCTTTCACGTTTTCTGGAAGCTCTGTTCTTCCGGCATATCCTGGATTCATGGTTATGAACATGCCAACAGTTGGATTCAAAGGAATTTCTTCGCCCACAAAATCAAATATACTTTTGCAATCACGAATTGCATCCAGAATGGACTTTACTTGAACTGCCACCACTGATAAAACTTCCACAGAAATTCTATTGAATTCGTCAAAGCATCCCCAAGCTCCAGTCTGGGCCAAACCTTTGAACAAACTTGCACAGGACTAAAATAAATTATGATTTATACTTAAGACTCTTTGCATTTCCATTTCTTTAAATAAAATAACCTTTGCTAACAGAATAGATAATCCATACCCTGTAATCCATTTGTTCAGAGCAGTTAAATACATACACCATAATTCCCAGTGCCCTGCCTAAATCTTTAGTGGTTTCAGTTTTACCAGTGCCTGCTGGTCCTGCAGGACCACCACCCATTATTAGATGCAAAGATTGAGTAAGGGTAATGTAGCATCTATAAATTATGAAGTTGTTTTAAACTAAGGAAATACAGATATATGAGTAGGTAAAGGGGAAGACCACCCTAGAAAAAATTATTTTGAGCATAACTTAAATAAATAAAAGGGCCTACTATTCCCATAATTTATTAACAATGTTAAATGCATTTATTTAATAATAAATTTAATTTAAGAAAAAATAATTTTGACAATTTAACGACATCACATGGCCACATTTTGCAATGCATGTGTAAATAATCCAAAGACGTCAAATGGAATTTGAAGGTGTAATGCACCACATTTTGGAATAGAATTGCCCGAGTATAGTAATTTTTGCTCTAACATAAGGCAAAATGGCGTCATCAACATATACCTTTGAAATTTATTTTAATTTATTATTAAATAACTAAGCATACCATGGCTGGAGAATTTTGGGAATAGTAGGTTTTAATGTATACTCCTGAAAGAAAAATAATTTTTTTCTAGGGTGGTCTTCCCCTTTAATTGCAAAAAATTTAGATATATATACCTATCCGTTAATGGGGTAATTACAAGTCGAGGGGTATTACCAAGATATTCGTGACAGTATCGAAATTGAGCATCACAAATATTGGCAAAACAATCCTTTTCTGTTTCATCCCATCTGCAAATGTCGTATAAAAATAAATTTTTAACGATTTTTACAATAAAAAGCACTTGAATTTCAAAAGTAAGCAAATAAGGATAATGTAATTTACCTATGTCTTAGCTGAGATTGCCATAAAAATGCCTGTGCATTTTCAATTTTACTTGATACCATTTTTGCAACAACATCCCTGGCATGGACATCAACCGTGCAAATTGTCATAATTTTCTGTCGGTCACCGGAACTTAACTCTCCAATTAGCATCGTAATTAATGTATTTAACTGCTGAATCTAAGATGGAATTTTTTAAAAAAATTTAATTATCGACAGGTGAAATAAAACGGAAATTTGAGATCTATGGGAAGAAAATTAACCTGCTTCTTATAGTAATCTTTCAAAGCGTTATCAAATCCATCTTCTAATCGAGCAAATGCAGCATTTACTTCGTTGGCCCACCCAATTTGGGTCCCACATAAAGATACTTGAGCAGGGTAATCGAAAAGCCAATGTTCCCTTGCTTTCTCCTCATAAGTACCAACCGCTTCCCCAAGATAATATCGAATTGAACTCTTCATTGTATCCAAAATGCGGTTTAACCAAACTTCTACCTGCAATTAAAACAAATTCATATATACTTTTTTTAAAAATCCAAATTTTATTTTAAATGCAATAAGGAACTCCTGAAAGCAGCTACAGTGGAACCTGATTAATTTGACCCAGGAAAAAAAAAATACTTCAGAAAATTTTGAAATACCTGCAGATTTTTTAAATCAAGAAGTGTAAAAAACCTGCAAGTTTATGTAACAAAGCTTGTAGAATACTTGCAGAAAAACTGCAATTTTTCTGTAAGTTAGCCAAAAAATTGCAGGTTTTTTGCACAGATATACTTTCAGAAATAGGCATACTTACAAACCCTTGTCCAGGGTTCATACTGAATTTTATAATTGGGATTCCCTAACTTTCCCAGACCATCAGTTCTATTTTTCTCAACCAAATAAAAAAACAGGTTCACTAACATTTAATTGACTTATGAAGTATTAATGAAAACGGCAACCAGCAGTTTTCGTTTGCAGATTTAATGCCCATTATAATGACAAATAGATATTATATTTTTGAAAAGTGAAATCAAGGTACTGCTCAGGGGTCTGCATTAGATTTTATATGACGTACAAATTGACGTATTAAATTTTCTTAACTTTGGTTTAATTTTTAGAATTTCTCTGACTATTCCTGACCTTCCAGGTCATTTATAAACCCTTTTTGGAGAAAAATGGAACATTTCTGTCATTTGGGGTGAAATTATACTTCAAATTATTAAAAATTATTTAAATTATAGGGGAATTTTAACACTGGTTTAATAGGAAGTTCCAAAGACATGAAGAAAACTCAAATTAAAGCCAAATTCAAATTATTAAAGTTCAAATTAGTCAGGTTCCATTGTATTTCATGCATTTATAAAACTCACTTGACCAGTACAGTCAAACTCTTTATCAAACGGAACATATTCGCCATCTTTTGCAATCATTCCAGTAGCTATTTTACAATTTTCATCCTCTTCTTTGAACTTCAAGCTTGCAATTGAATCGAAAAGCTTTGTTAAATGTCTCATAACCTATTATAAGAAAATAATTTTTTTAGCCAATCAACTTTCCAGATTATTTTACTGTTTTTATGAAGGACAATAACATTCCACTGACCAATCTTGGCTGAGAACTGCTGGATAAGATGTCCAATAAATCGGCTGAAGAAACAAAATAGAAACGTGGAAAAGCTAGCCTTTTTGTGTCTAGATATTCTGCGAGAGCCTTTTCACATAAAGTTAAGTTTTTCTGAATTTCATCCAATTTCGAGTAAAGGCCTGGTTGATTGGTAACTTTAATGACATTTTTGCATTCAAGCGTATTTTGAAGTATTACCTAATTAAAATTTAAAAAAAAAATCTTAAAATCCAAAAACGTAATAAATTCGTAAAAAACAACACTATCGATTTAATACATCCATTCTTTCAAATCTTTTTGGTAAATAAATTTGCACTTCTGAATTTACTCTTATATACAAACAAATCTTACCCTGAAAGCTGAATTTGTTTCATCGAACCGGTTGGAGTCTTCAGGAAGTTGCTTTCTCAAATCTTCTGAGCCAGTAAAAATACTTTCCAAATGAAGCCAGGTGCGTTGAATTTCAAGAAAAATTGTTATAACTTGGTCCGCAGTAGACAATTTTTTTTGCCAACTAGAAACTTCCTCTAAGAAGAAGGACACGTACTTCGAAGTCAATATATTTTGCATTTGTACCTAAATTAATAAGAGGCAAAAATTCAAACAAGTTGAAACCTAATAAATGCAAGGGTATACCACAGGTGTATTTACACTAAAAATAAACATTTGGAGTGTTACCTGATTGTCTTCCAAGTTGGCAATTAAATCTTCGCTCGCTTTTAACAGATTGCAGCCCGTCCTGCTGTGAAGTTCGTGATCAAATTCCATGGCGAACCAAGTGGAATTTAACTCCTTTAGTACTTTCTCCATACTCATTTCTTTAACAGCTTTGTCCACAATACCTCGAACTTCATCTTCGTAATTGTGTAGATTTAATGCTAATAAATCGGCCAATGTGGTTTTCTCATCCATTACAAACTGAACCTAGAAAATTAAAAAAAAAACCATTAAAAATTAGCCTATTACGTAGACCTACATGTAGTAACTTAATTAACAACTTTAATTTTTTCAACGTAAAAGTTAAGCTCATATAAAACTATTTAACGGCTCAATTTCTGATTGTAATTTGTCCAAATTTGTTTTTTAAAAAAAAAACTTATACGCATTTCCTTGGTACTATAAATCAACTTTTTCTAAATCTGTATCAGAAATTGTAAAATTAGCAAATCGGCCTAAGCATTATTTATAACTATTCAAAAGAGTTAAATATTCCTACGTAAAATTGGAATAAAATTAAAAGAAATTCACAACTACTACAACAAATAATTCAGTAATTTTAAATTACTTTTTCAAGTGCCTACTATACATAAACTTTAATGGTAAAAATTGAAAAAATACCGAAGTGATTTTCAAAATTATAATTAAAGGGGAAGACCACCCAAGACAAATTTTTTTTCTTTCAATGGTAAAGGGAAAAATAGTTTTCCTAAAATTTCACAAATAAGTTATGCATAATTATTTTATAAAAATTAAAATAAATTTGAAACGAAACAATGCTGACATCATAGCCCTTTCATTCGAGCACTGAGTACATTGTTCTTTGCTCAAATGAACCGGTCTATGACGTCAGCATCACTTTCATTTAAAATTTATTTTAATTTTTTTATAAAATAATTATGCATAACATTGTTGTGAAATTGTTGTAATGCTGGTAGATAAAATATTTGGATCACACAAGCAAATCTTGTCAATATAGTTGTGAAATTTTAGGAACACTATTTTTTTTTCACTTTACTATTGAAAGAAAAAAAATTGTCAAGGGTGATCTCCCCCATTTAATTCGAAACCCCCTGGTAGTGGAAACCCAAAATATTGGGAAATTTGGCTATTCCAAAAATCCAAAATTTTTAATTGACATTTAACTAAAGAATTATTACAATTATCTTGTATAGAAATAATACTTACTCCAGTGGCATGCATTAATTGATTCCAGTGCCTTTCCCTGATTGCAGCATTCTGTAATTCACCAACAGCTCTTAAAGCAGTCAATAAATTTTTAACCGTCAGATCTAAATCAATGTATGCATTCCAGGTTTTAATTTCCTTATCCAAAGCCCGAATGTCTTTGGCAAATTTCTTGCATCCAAGATCCATTTGTTCAATATCGATATTTGCCCACAGTGTTTTTTTCCATTCATTAATAGAGTTCCTTATCAACATAATGTAATCCCATAAATGCTAAATTATAATGTATAAATATGAATACATTATTATTAGAAATCGGCAACAAAATATTAAACCATGAAGTCATACTTTGAGCAAGCCAATATCTCTTCGGCAGTATCTCAACTGTTGAAAATCTGGTATATTCAGTTCAAAAAGACTTGCAGCTTCTTGTATTTTTGCACTTTCTTCTTCCATTTTTGATACTTCTTCATCTGCCTGCAATCATTAAAAGTCATGCCTGACATAACAAATGGATCATTTTATAACGATACCTATCAAGTTTATGAAATTACAAAATAAATAAATAATAAAAAACATTTATCAGATTTAAAATTTTGGGTTGTTCCATATATTATGTAACATTCTAGCCTGTGATTAGGCTAAATGGTAAAGCTTCACATTCCAGCACAGATAGCACAAAATTATTAATGTTAGCACAAAGAAAATTGTAGTCCTTTCCAAAATATTTTAGGAAGATTTTCTGAAAAAAAGGACTTAATTGGCTGGGGTAAGGATGTACGACAAGTCATCACATAATTTTTGAAAAAGTTCTCCTATTTTTTGGACAACTCATTATGTGGATGTCCGATGAAATAAATAATTTCAAAAACAAAATTTGTCTAAAATTGAAAATTCCAACCTTATTTATAAGCTCATACGGAGTTTTACAATCTGGTCCGTAAAATGCATATGATTTAAACTGGTCCTTGAATTCGACAAGTCTTGCCTACATAAGATGTAAGGAATTAGGTCTACTGGTATTCAAAAAAATATTTATTTATAAACTATTGATTTACTTAAAAAATAATTTCTTACTTCAAAACTCGCATATTTCCTGTTAATATTTCCCACTTCGGTAGTCTGCAAAGGAATTACCTGTGTCTTAACAATAGACACGAGTTTCTTAGTGCTGTTCCATTTTTCGGGTAATTCCTTAAAAATAAAATAAGCATTTAAAAAATGATTCTACATTTGTAAAAGGCAGTGGCAGTAACATTATAAGTTTAACCTGCAATTGAACATGGATATCGTCCGGAATTGCCAAATTGTAGGTCCGTAACAAATCCACAGTTTCCTTTAATGGCTCAAACATTTCATCCGTTTCTTCTAGACGTTCCCTAACTGCCATTAAATGACGCATGACTAAAACTAAGGCGTCATAGTTTCCATCTTCGATTGGACTAGTTAAACCCTCTTCGATTTCTTGAATAAATTGATCTAATTCTTTCAAACTATTTTAAAAAAACCATATCCCTTAATGTCATAATATAAGTTTAGGCGAAATCAAAAGTCAGGCTATATATTGTTACCTGTTTACAACATGATCCATTAAATATTGTTTAAAAAGTAAACTCCATCTGTTAATTAAGTTAATGAAGCCAAATTTGAAAGGTTTAATATCAACTTTAAACCATCCATCAAATATAACAAACGATATTATTTTCCCAGCATCCTCCAGAACGGATTCATAACTATCAATCTAAAGGCAACAATTGTTAAAAAATTTATTGGAAAATTTATTGGTAAATTTAAAGGGGAAGTCAACCCTTGAAATAACTTTATTTTCATTTCAAGATTATACTGGTTCATAAAAAAAAATATTAATAAAGTTCCAGTATAATGTTGTGCAAATTTTTTAATATAAAAACGAAGTTAAAAAAAATAATAATTCATGGAATAAAATATCATTGACTTGTTAATGACGTCATTTGGCCACTTTACTTGCATACCCGGTAGAATATGCCAAAAGTACCAAATGTAATTCGCAAATATGTAATGCACCACGTTTTGGGAAAAAAATTACGTGGGCAGTCATTATGTTTGAAGGAAAGGCCAGATGATGTCAGCAAGTCATGTTTCAAATTTATTTTATTTTTATAAATAAGTACTCATAACAGCTGTGAAAATTGTATCAAAGGCAATTTTCGCAATAAATTTTGAATTAAATTACACTTTTTCTAGAGACAACTTCCCCGTTACAAGAAAAATAATTTTTGCAAATACCTGCTTTTTGAAATCTTCCAGCTGTGGGGGCAAACCGACAATTCCTTTATCCATATACGACTTCTCTTGAACAGTTAATGGTCGTCCAGTTTTCAAAAATTCAGCAAGAAATGCACTCATATCTTTGGCCCAAAGGTGTTCGTATTTGTCAAACTGAGCAGCAAATTCTGTGGCTTTTTTAATAACGCTTTCAACACGGGAAACAATTTCTTGACGAACATCAGAAATTTCTTTGCATTTCTCCAACTCCACCTGTATTATAGAAGGAAGTAATAATATTTTCTTTTATTATTTCTTTTCTTTAAATTACAATAATTTTGTTGAGATTGTATCCTCAAAAACCTGAAAGCTAGCTTCCATATTCGAACTGCTCAAACGAGGAATCAATGAAGCCATTTTCAAAATGTCCGACATTAGTTGCTCGACTAATACTAAAAATCCATTAGCATAACGTGAATCCAGTGGAGGGCGAAAGGACCTTTCCGTAACGTCAAGTGCAAGACGAACTTCAAAAAGTGGCGAATTGACAACTGCAGCATCTGTATTGTCTAATAAATAGTAAAGGCTGCCAAAAAGATTATAATTAATTAACTTAAATGTTCAATTTAATTAATGCTAATGAAATAATAAAATTGTTTGCCAGACAATTGTAAAAAATGCTTGCCTTGCACTGATCGCTTGCAAAAATTTGTTTTTGGTTTCAGTTTGAAGGGGAGTGGTACCCCGAAAAAGTTATTTTTAAACGATAGAACATATTTAAAATAGTATATTCTCCAAGTTTTGTCAATCGTTATAGATTAATGTTAATTATTATTTGAAAAAAACTAGAGCGAACATAGTTGCCAAAACTTGGGGATCTACTATTTTTGCTGTTCTCTATATTGTTTAAAAATAACTTTTCAGGGTACCATTCCCCTTTAAGCAATTGTTGATAACTTACCTGCAAAGTATCATGTCATGAAACGAGTTTCTCAATATTTCATCAATATGCCGGACATATTCTTCCCACTTGTTTCTATCCTCATCATCGTCTGAGGATTTCAATAACTCCTTATTTTCCTAGATGTTAATCACCATATTATAAATGTAAATACATCAAATCATAAAAAATAGCCCGATATTTATTTTTCTGCTTTTTCAGTTGGCAGAAAATGCCAACATCAAATATAAATAGCTAACGTTAAAAAAATATAAAATGGTATTTCACACATTAATTATTTTTTCTTTAATTTATTATTAAATAGCTAAGCATAGAATAGTTGTAAATTTTTGGGAATTATATTTTCGTAATGTATACTTTTAAAATCAAAATACTTTTTTCTAGGGTGGTCTTCCTCTATAATAATTCTGTGAGGAGAGTGCATAGGAAGTTAAAAATGCACATTTACCTTTACAAATTGATTAATTTTGACTCCAGCAGCAATTATTTCTTCGTATCGTTTATGAACTTTTTCCAAACGAATATCGAAACTCAGCAAAGCTTCTCGCTTCCCTTCTGGTCGTTCGAAAAGAGGAGATGCATTCCAAGAGGCCATGATAGACCGAATTTCTCTCATGTTGCACTTGGTTTTCTCAACTTTACAGTCCAAGTTTTGAACAAATGTCTTGGTTTCGGTTATATATTTCCAGGCATCTGTAGAAATTGGAAGTAAACCCAGAAAAAAAGTAGAAAATTGCAGTTTGGCTAATTTCTTAAGGAGGGGTTTGAGTAATGAAGTATAATGTTAATCACGAAAGAGATTTTTAGTCATTTAATGGTAGATTAATTTTCAAACCAAAAGATATTAAAAAATATTTCAATTAATAAAATAAAAACGAAAAAGAATGAAATTTTAAACATTTTCCATCCATCTTTAAAAATTTGTTAAAAATTGTCAGCTTTCCGTAGGACAAAAAGAACGACGATATGTTTTAGCCGATGGAATTGTCTACATTGTAGCAATTTATATATACTTTTTATAAATTTCGGTAGATGAAATGCAAGCATTGTAAATATTAGAACGCCTGCATTTCATCAACCAAAATTTATAAAAATACATAAAATTGCTCAAATGCAGACAACTTCATCAGCTAAAACATATAGCATTTCTATTTGTCCTTTGAAAAACGGACGATTTATAACAAATTTTTAAAGGATGGAAAATGTTTAAAATTTCTTTCTTTTACATTTTTATTTTTCATTTTATTAATTGCAACTTTTTTGAAAAAAAAAATACCCTTTGCTCCTAGCTTTGAAAATTCTAGAAATTTTGGTATTATTTGTGTATTTTTATGTCTTTTGGTTTGAACGTTCCTCAAGTTTGTTTTATAAACTTCGAGATTTTTTTGAAGTTTTTGACTTCAGAAAAACTGCATTAACTTCTGATTTTCTGCAGTCATTTTTTAACTGGGACAAATAAGTCGTGATACTCAAGTTTTCGGGAATGGATACGAGGCGACAGAAATTCCACAAACCTCGGCTTGTCCAACCGTATTCTTCTTCGGCAGGTTTTAACTTTTCATCGACAATAAGCATTTCCTTTTCAATCAAAGAAAATTCTACATCAAGCGTACAACTTCTGAGCCGATTGTACCAAATTACTATTTGGTCCAAAGCAAAGACGTATTGATTAAGTTCTTGACCCCTTTCAAATAATGATGAAGCACTGGGCGGAATGTCAGTTCGCTCCAGCAGCAGTAAATATTTCACTTCTTTAAGGACAACAGCCAGCTGCAAAAATATTATATGTGGGAGTTTTATGTAAACTTAAAGGTGAAGACCCCCTCGAAAAAAAAGTATTTTTCTTTCAGAAGTATTCATTATAAAATATTATTCCTTCTAATTCCTAAGAGTTTACAACCATGTTATGCCTAGTTATTTATAAAAAAAATTAAAGTAAATTTTAAATGTGACTGCTGTTGATGACATATAGCCTTTTATTCTAGCAAAAATGACTCTACTCAGGTGAATTTGTTCCAAAATGTTGTGCATTGCACGTGCAATGAAAACTGTGGCTATGCGACGCCATTAATATGTCAATGAAATTTTGGCTATTAATTTTTTTTTAATTTATTAATAAATGACTTATGATAACATGGTTGTGAAATTTGGGAATAGGATTTTCTTAACGTACACTCTTAAATGAAAAATATTTTTCCTACGGTGGTCTTCCCCTTTAAATTGAATGCAATAAAAATGTACTTGCCTTTTCGTCGAAATTAACTTTAATTAAACGAGTTTCATTATCCCTTACGATAAGTCGATGTCGCACGTAAGTCCTGCAAATGTCTCCAACAGTCTGTTTCCACACATTGTAGGCTTGATTTTCCAATCTTATAATAAAAAACTAAATTAAATAAAATTAATCTCCACATAAAAAAAATAAAATTAGTTTTTTACTGGTCAAGAAGTCCCATTAAATCTCGGTATTTTTTAAACACAGATTTCGCTTCGTCACTTGAAACGACCCTGCAATATAAATCCAGTATTTTAAAACTTAAGAGGATTTCGCTAAAAAAATTAATGTTAATTTTGCTATAAATTTACTAACGGGTGCTCTAATTGCTGAAATGCACCCATAGGTGCCGATATTCTCTCCCTTAAATGGTGCGCCCAAAATAATCGCCCAGCAACTGGTGGAATGTTACTATAAAGGGGGAATTTTCCTAAAAAAACAGGAAGAATTATTTTAGATTCTTTAAAGTATTAAATGGAAAATTTCACTGTATAAAATTTTATGTTTAGACAAAAGAAAAGAAAAACTTAATACTGTAATAGAAGTGAAATTAAAATTTTAATCAAAGCTAACATCATGTAATTATATTTTCGCTCTAGACAAATGTTTTGATAATTTTTTTTATTCTAATAACCTTTTATTTCCCATGTTTTAAAAATATCTACAAATAGTATTACCAGTTGCTTTAAAAACTAGCATGTGTTGATCGTAAATTTCCCTAGCATTTTGCATTTCTACATCGAGAAGTGCTACTAGGCGAGGATATTTTAGATCACAATCCGTCTTGATAACAGGTCGTTCCAAAAGTGGTCCAATCATAGCCAGTAACTATGACAAAAACTTTTCAATAAAAATGCAAAAGAAAATAATATATATATTTAAATGGCTTACTTTAAAAACTAATTCAGGGTTAGCACAATCATCAAAGGCTTGGCAAATGATGCATCCTAAACGTTTGTCCCAATCGTTTACTTTTGTCATGAATTCCTTGCACTCCACAACAAAATGCTAACAGAGATTTGAGATAAATAATGAAATACAAGTAGAGAAAATAAAAAAATAACAGTTACAGGGGAATGGAACCCTTAGAGAAAGTTATTTCTAAACAATAAAGCATATAAAAATGTCTATATAAAAATTTTAACAAATATGTTAAGCCTAGTTAATTTTTTTAAAATCAGAAAGAAACACAAAATAGTATAAACCCCCTTTACACCTCCAGTGGAATGAACTGACGTGTCATCCAGATGAAAACCTCTTCCTTCAATGCCCTTACTGGTTAATGTTTCCTCTGGATGACGTACACATCATGTTCCTACCATTGGAGGTGTAAAGGGTGTTTTATACTAACAAGGGAACCTCCCAGCCAGTAAATCACGGATTTTTCTCAAATTTTTATAATAGGTTCCGTTTAGGCCCCA
>JAQFYV010000150.1:0-14020 GCA_034695065.1 Choneiulus palmatus | reverse complement strand
ATGGTAAATTAGTAGTTTTAAAATTGTTTTGGTTTATAATAGGCATTTGTATTTATTAGTGATTTTGAACTATGAGTTTGAGACTATGAAAAGAATTATTCAAGTTAATTCAAAAAAGTAATAAATGACTGTTATCTTTCTAAATAATCATTGAATATTCGTTTAGATTTTCTACATTTTTCTAAACACTTGATTTTACAGTGTACTTCTGAAAGAAAAATATTTTTTACTAGGGTGGACTTTCTCTTTAATGGTAGATTGGCGGATCACTTGAAACAATAGAAGTAAGAATAGGCAAGGTGATCCAAATTTGAAAATGTTTGCAAAGATTTTCAAACTTGAATCACCTTGCCTATATATATTCTTACTTCATGTTCTAATTTTTGGCAAAGGACAGTGGTAAAAAGGAAAAATAGTTACATATTTGCTCACCATGCACCAACAGTAAGAAAAATGCAACTGCGCATATAATTACATTCCCCAGCAATTCAGGGTTTTACAAAAATTATAATGATAAATTTGGTTCAATTTTTAATTTCCATTCTGCTATTAACTTTTTCTTACCTTTGTTTTCAAAATAACTTGCCATAAAGAGACTTTCACTTAAAAAAAAACGCAATTTTTGCATCAATATTTTTCCATGGATTCAATAAAAAATACTCTTTCATTTTTATCCACTTTGACTTATGAGCCTGCTTTCTTGGCCAAAGAAAGGCTACCATAAACTATAGTTTGAAGACATATTTAAAGCACTCTGCTGAAGACCTGTTCTTGTCTATGAATTTTGTGATATACTTTATTTCCAAACTATGGTGAAATATCCGGACAGTATAGGGCCTACTTACAATTTATCTGTTACACTCTGTTCCCATTATAATGTCTACCTAACCTTAGTTTTTATTTATATAGAAAAGCTTGCTGACTTTGTTCTATGCCATGAAAAATTGCCTTAAAATTCAAAGCAACCATTATAGCCAAACAACTCTTAGTGATCTTAAGACCTATGAAATTGCATTTTTAAGACTGGAGTTTTGAGCAGTTTGGGACCCTGATTGAATAGTTATTTATGGTTGTTATATTTACAAAAATGGGCATTTTTATATGATTTGAAATGACAAATTATACGAACAGAAACGAAAGGGCATGGAAGGCTATATATGTTTTGTTTATAAGTAATTTTTTCTGACTTTCCAACTAAAAAGTAATAAAAAGACGCTGGACTTTTTCACACTTCTCTAAGTCTCCCAAATGTACATGTAGCAGTCTTTTCCATTTTCAAATGACTTCAGGCAGGCATTTTATGGCTAGTATAATATAGTTGGATGCTCCAGTTGCCTAGCAATCTAGGCTGTCCACACAACCGTATTTGCAATATAGAACAGACAGTTTCTTTTTATGTGGTACTTGAGGGCATCTCAAATACAATCTGCCAATTTATTCAATAAAAATGTGGACAGAAAACGTTGGACCCAACTCTCATTTCTAAAGTAGCCCTCGTGAGATGTCCGAATTGAGCAGAAATGTCTTTGACATTTGTGTTGGCAGGTCAATGTGGCCACATTCAAAAAGTAAACTCAATTGAACAAGTGATTTCAGACTAAATGTGCAAATTATATGTATGTAAAATGGTATTATAAACTGTTTCATAGAAAAAGATGAGTTGTGGTTTGGAGAAAGCAGTATATAGAACTGAACCAGACTTCTGGGAAGCTAAAAGTTATTGATTCAAGAGAAAGTTTTCAACTTTAGAAATATTGTTAGTGATATATTTCTTGGATTTCTGGGATATTGTCAATGGAATGGGAAACGTGATGATGTATATGATGATGGCGGTATCTATGGAATAATACTTTTGGGACTTGTTTACAATGTTTTTTTATTATCTTGAATGCTAGTGTAACAAACTGCAGGGATGTGACAGTTTGTGAAAATGTGTGATATATATAAAGCATGAATATTCTCCTAAGGAAAGGGTAAAAGTATGGAAGGAATAGATGGTCTGTGTAAAAAGAATGGGATATTTTTAAAAATTTGACAAAATTCTTTAAAAAAAATAGCAACTGGGTGGCGAAAGATATGGAGAAACATTTGCTGGTACACATTTCACGGAAATTGCATTCTGGAAATATAAGGTGACAAATTCCTGGCGATAAATTTAAATTTGCTGTTTGTGAAAATGTTAGCTGTGCAAAAAAAATCGTTTTGAAACTTACAATGTTAGATATTTGCAGAAGGTTAATATAAATGTTTCTACAGAAATTATTCTTCAAAATTCGTATAAATAAATTCTGCAGAAACATGTTTGTTTGGATTGGAACTGTTATCAGAAACCAATCAGATTCTAGATTTAGCAATTGTATTTTAAAATATGCTTTAATTAACAAGAAAATAGAAAGAGATTCAACTTGCTGCTAAATGTTAAAATTTAAATCTGAAACTTAAAGGGAAAACCACTCTAGAAATGAGTTTTTTTCTTTGAAGAGTATTATTAAGAAAATATTTTACTATTCCTAAAATTTCACAACTATGTTATGCATAGTTATTTTATACTAAATTAAAATAGATTTGAAATGAGTCTGTTGCTGATGTCATTGAGCCTTTTATTCAAGCAAAGAAAAACAATGTAAACAATGTACTCACGTGATTTTGTTCCAAAATGTGGTGCATCGCACGTGCAAATTACACTTAGTGTTCTTTAAATTGCACGTGCATTGGAAAATGTAGGGTCTGCGACGTCATTAACATATATATATAGTATTTCGACCATTACATATTGTTCTTTAATTTTGTATTAAATAACTAAGAATAACATAGTTGAGACATTTTGAAAATAGCATTTTTATAAGCTATACTCTTGAAAGAATTTTTTTCTAGTCTGGTCTTCCCCTTAAAATTAATGCAATGTACAAGGGAAGTTGCAAATAAAAATGAACATTGTTAGAAATCAGACATTTAAGATTGGGATAAATGTGTTATAAGTGTACGCTTATAGGATATAAAAAATGTGAAATATTAGAAAGTTTTAAGATAAAATCATGCTGAATAAATTGAATAATACCTTTACCCCAGACCCTTAAAATCTAAAAAGTCTTCCCATTTTAATGGATTATCTATTCAAATCTAAGACTATTTATGTATACATAGAAGTAAAATTGAGTTGAGAAAATGTTTTTGACTGCTTCTTAAATGCTTGTAACATGACTTTGGTTTCTGAAAATTTCCAATATGAGATTTCTTTTGTCAAAATTAATCTATGAAAAATTACTGATTTAAATCTTTTTTACTTTCATTGTTACAAAGATTTTCCTTTAATGATGTGCCGATGAAGTTGCAAATCATCTTGAATGAGACGTACATGTTTCAAAGTGACATTTTCTTGCATCTTTATATATGATTCATCTTAAATTAATTCTTGCTATTTTTGCATAAGAAGTACCACATTAAATGCCACATCTTATGTGCTGATTTATTAATGATAACTGATTAATGAAGGCATTTCCTTTTGAGAAAGCCGTTGTCTTATAGAGGAAATTGAAAACATTAAAGTAGAAGAATAAATCTGCCAATAAATTCAGCAGAGGGGAGCTAATGGACGTCAATTCAATTTGAAAAAAGCTAATTGAAATCAGCTGACTTTTCTAAATTTTTAAGTTAGTACTGTTTGGCAATAAACATTATGACATTTACATTTAAATTGTCTGTTTACGGAGCACTATTTTATTTAATATATCGTTGATAGTCTTGAATAAGCTTCTTTTATCTATTTCCTGTTCAAATCTCTTTAAGCTTTTATATAGTTATTGCAAGAAAAGTCAAACAAGTATAAAATTAACAATGCATACTAGTTTGGAAAAGTTTTTTGCTATCCTTGCACTTATGTAAAATACATGATGAAATGTTAAGTATATTATCCTTTTATGCAAATTTTGAGTTCATTTAGTGGCATGGAAGCATAACCCCAAAGGACTGGGGGTGCTAGCCTACACTGTAAAAACAAATGTTTAGAAATAGTTTTATAAATGCTTAATTATTGTTTAAATGTTTAGAAAAAGTGGACAAATAGGCATTTAGAAAGAAATACTTAATTCTAAACATTTGTTTTTACAGTGTATAACACAAACATTCAATGAGTATATTCATTAATAAGCTTTCTGTATCTCACAGGCCTTAATGTAGCTTTTTAGTTATACAGGAATAAAATAAATAAATTATTGAAAACGTATAAAAATGAAATTTTATCCTTTTTTGTCTATCATTAAAATGAAATTATTTATAGTGCATGCATTTCATGAAAGAAAATGTACAAAATATATAAAAGCAAACTGAAATGTAAAGACTTTTATCAGCTAAGACATATATCGTCGTTTTTTCTTGTAAGAATGATGAACGAGTATATATTATATTTTATTTTTTATACGTTTTTATTTTATTAATTGCATTAATTTATTCAAAAAGTACGAGCTTTGATTACTCCATAGCTATTAAAATATAAATTTTGTATTTTTCGTATATTTAATGTTATTTAATGTTATTTGTTTAGAAAAAGATCCTAAATCTTTTTGGGCGATCAGTAATTTAACACTACTCTAGCCCACCTTTAAGTAATTAAAGATATTGCCAAAGATTTAAGAAAATCAAAAGAAATTTTAATCAAATCTCAATGCTGTGAAGAATATCACAGAAATTTCAAGAACCTGTATTATTCTCGAGTTTTGTATTTTACTTTTTAAATTTTGCAATTTTCTTAAAACGAAATGCTTTTATTGAAATTTTAATTAAACATTATTGAATTTTTTCAATGCATTTTATTTCACTTTTTTACAAAAATTTTTTGGTGAAGAAAGCTTGACAATGATGATAAAAGGAAAGAAAGCAGCCAGCAATGGCTTCAGTCAATAGCAACGAATTTCTATGGGTATTAAACCCTAACATTTTTAAACGCCTAACCCGAAAAATAAACGTTATCAGAAAAGTATACTGCACAAAAGCTGGTAGCCTGTGGTCAAAATGGTGGCCCTAATGGACAAATTTATGTGGTCAATGTTGTGGTCAAACACACTAAATTTTACTGAATTTAAGCATATATCTTCAACATTGCATGTACATAAATGTTATCGATTGAGAGTCTAAACGTTTGCCCAAATACCAGGGGATGTATTGTTATTTAATTAAGTGTTTTTTGGAATTTCTCTTCTACATTAGTGATATGTGCATGTAACACTTGCTTTAATTGGATCACCAGTATTTCAACTTTTATACATTTTTTTTTTTTTTTAAGTAGGTATATCCAAGCATTTGTAAGCAAATTTCTACTATTCCTATTCACTTCTTTTAAGAAATGGCTTTATACACATACACTGAACAAACCAACTGCTTTAGACTATCGTTGTATACTTCAGAGAAAATGTTTACGAAAGCTCTTGCAGTAATACATTGATTTTTTTATTGCTAAAAGTTTTTATTAAGTTGCGGTTATTCTATTGGTTATAGGCTATAACTCCCATTTGCACAATAGACCTTAACTATATTGCATTTCCTACCATATCGACAAAATTCTGAGTTTTTTTGTGATTGAGTGTACAGAAATGTAAGTTTTTTTCTTCTGAACATATTTTCAAGACATTGTCGTTGACCTTTTACGAGTTCGTATACTAAGAAACCATATTTTAGAATGACCTGTCAATGACAGAACTTCTCACTATTGTAGACAGGTGAATTCGTTTTGATCAGCGATTTTAGTCTTATTTGATATGACTTAAATTGATGATTAAATTAAGGAAGGGGGGGGGGGGGAGAACGGTGAATAAACACCATGTTTTGATTTTGGTTCGTTTGATGGCAGCACAACCATGACGATAAAAAAAAGCAAAAGTAAAATTGCAATTTCATAAACGCATGTTAAATGAACTTTCTGGTAGACATAGAGACGAATTTGCTCAAAAATGTGTGATTTTCGAAAAATTTTAATAGAAAAGTTTTTGTAAATTCACACAGTAATCTACCCTGTCTGTAAAAAAAATGTGATAGAACTCCATTGCTTGCAGATAATTAATTAACTAACATACCGAGATTAGCTGTGCAATTCGATAGCATTACTAAAACAAATAGGCTTGATATTTTTTTAAAATTTATTACTAAGTTCTTTAAAATTTTAGACGATTTTTTCACTGTGTATCCAGCTTCTGTAGACATATTAAAATACTCCAGGTAATTAATTTAATGGATTTTTTCTATAGATTTTGAGATCACCAATGCATGTTAGCAGGGTTTGAGAATTTTACGTTTTGTTCTTGCCTCCAGATAGGTTAATTTGCTATTTTTATAGTCCATTTATGCAGTTGTTTGCTACTCTTATATGCTGATGTTGTAATTTCTTAACAATTTTTTTTTTCTAAAAATTTTCAATTAAATTCTGACGATCCATGTTTAAACCGCCTATTAAACCTGTTCTACAAGTAAACTTTTCCATATAACTTTTCCATTAATTGTTCAAATGAATTGCTTGCTCTTCAGTGATGAGGCATAAAAGTCTTTATTACTCTTATTGATGTAATTATTCAGTCTTTACTACATAGGATGAGCACCAATGTTAATTTTAGTACCGAATTCATTATTTTATGATTCGTGCTATACAGCACTTGCTTCAATTAATATATAACATTTTGAGATCAAGCTATAATGTAAATGTATAGCTACCAGGTTCTGTTAATTATAATTGGGTTAATTTCGTGAGATAATACTTATTGGAGGCAAAGACCTTTTGCCATTTTGCGTTTTTGCCAGAGATTATTCCTAATATTTCGTGTAAATTACCATAAATCTTATTTACGGAAATGCTTTTTATTGAATTTTTTTTCTTCAAAATTCTTGTTACATACAACAGGTCCTTGCAAGCATGTAAATGTATGTAGGCATATTATTATATTTTTCATTTAATTTTAAAGAGAGAATATTTTGAGTAAAACATGTCTTCAAAAAACTTTTTCTTTATCTGCACTGTTTAAAATGATTTACTGATGCTCACATCTCTATTGTACATATTTTATATTTTAGAATATGTAATTTGGGTAAAGTTTTAAATAAGAACGTAAAATATAGCATAAAAGCGACTACATTTTGAACATCTGGTCTACATAATTTGCACTTGTGGCAGGCCTATGTGAAGCTTTTATGTAATGTAGTATACATAAATATGGGAAACTATATATAAAAGTTTCTACATAAATTTCTTTACAGCTTATATTTGTATATTTATTTTTCTAAAATTAATTTGTCACTATAATTCAGAAATGCATTTTCTGCAGAAAAATGTATATATTAATGTAACATTAATTTGCTATATATTTGCTGTAAATTCATATAGGACCTAAGATTTAGATGAATTTCATGCAACACTAACTTTCCTAAATTCTACTGAATAATTAAGACATCCTCTGGCCAATAAACAAGAAATTATTAATTTCTTCTTGTAGGGAAAAATTGTGAAAACTAAAGGTTGGATGTCATAAGTTATTAATGCTGTAATAAGTGCATCTGCGGATACATCAACACAAGGATATACATTTAATTTATAATTAACATACATTTGTCTATATTATTCATATTTTATATAACATCTGAGGTCCAGAGGGCAACATGCAGACTTATTCTATAAAGAACTTGATAGAACTTCGAAATTAATGGGGAAGACTTCCCTAAAAAAGTATTTTTCTTTCAAAAGTATTCATTAAGAAAATACTATGCCTAAAATATCACAATTATGTTATGCATAGATATTTTATAAAAAATTAAAATGAATTTATTATTAGGCTTGATGACGTCATTGATCCTTTCATTGAAGCAAAGAAGAATGCACTCACGTAATTTTGTTCCAAAATGTGGTGCATTTGGTGTTCTTTAATTTGCACGTGCATTGTAAAATGTGGGTCGGCAACGCCATTAACATGTTACATAATGATATTTCGGCCATCAGATATTTTTGGTATAATTTATTAATAAATAACTAAGCATAACAGTTGTAAAATTTTGGGAGTAGTATTTTCTTAAGGTATACTTCTTAACAGAAAAATACTTTTTTATAATTAGATAACACCTCACGGACTCTTTTGTTGTACAGGGTGCATGTCTTGTTTTTCAGCTGTTTATTTTTTTTACTAGAGAGAACATAGTTGCCGAAACTTAGTTATGTACCTTTTTATATATGCTCTTATCATTTGAAAATTAAACATCTTATGAGGGTGCAGTTCCCCTTTCAATCATACTTCTGAACTTTGCTTACATGCATGGATACAGCTTGAAATTTTGTTTGGATTTGTTGAATTTACTGAAAACAAATTACAGGCTGCCACTTGAGAAATTTTTCTCGCTATTCAAATATATAAAATGGGATTCATAAAAGTAGCTGCTTTTGAAGTAAATTATCTTTTCTTGAGTAGTTATTTTGTACGTGATATGTAAACATACTCAAGTTTTGCTTTTATAAATTTGGTATATGTACTTTATCTGTCAAGTTACTCAAGCATATAGAGAGTATATTATAGTTCTCATTATTAATGCTGATGTAGAATTAAGAAGTCAAGGAAATAAATGATGAAATGTTTTCAAATTGTCAACTGCTGTTAGGAAGTGAATCCATTTATGTGTATATCCACGAGTACATATTTGAAGAGTATATAGCATGAAAAGTCAGTTTAGTAATTCGCAAATGCATGCATGGAGGAAGTGTTATATGCAGTTTGGGGTAAAAGTTGATCCATTATCTTCTGGATGGATGACTAAACTCGTTACATAGTAATCCTATTCCAGTGTTGACAAATCATCTATGTTTACAATCAAGCAAACACTGAAGATGGTCAAGGGTGCTTTAGTATATATGGCATTATGATGCTGCACAATTTATGTCTTTCTCCTTTAAAATGTCGGTTTACTTGCACAGGTTTCTTTGAATAACCAAATAGTATTCCAAGCATAAAAGTTAAAGGGAATGTCTCACTTTGTGGAAAGAAATTTTTCATTGGAAGATGTATACAAGAAGTAACTATATTGTTTTTCAAGATCTTGTATGGCTGGAAAATGCATTTGATTAAACAGTCCACCAAATTCCATTTAGTGTTCTGGATTTGCACGTGCTTTGAAGTTTGTAGCGCTATATGACGTCATCAGCATGTCAATGGTAATTTTACCAATTTCACAGCATAGTTGTGAAATTTTAGGAATAGTATATTGTCTTACACACGCACTACTCCCCCCCCCCTTCCCATATATATATAATCTCTTGTAGGGTGGTATTTCCCTTTAATAATATTTTTGCTGTGCTCACCAAAATAAAATATCCTTCATAATATTTGTACACATCTAAAAGAACATGTAGAAAAGAGTTATGCTTCATAATTATTAAATAATGAAATTTTCATTTCATCCTATACAAAGTTTACACTGTATTCTGCATATACTCAGTATATTGATTTGATGTGGGTGTTTTGACCTTAAGGTCAAAGGTCAAGCACCACATGAATCACAAGCATTTCACACTCAGGGGTTAATAAAAATTTAATTTTAATTATGCAAGTTAACATAATGAAATGACATAAGTTAGATGATACATTTCGGTCTTAGATGGCGAATACTATTCCTGTAATAGAGCAAACATCTGTGGGTTTTAGTTTGCTTTACTCTTAGATATTATTAATTATAATTTAAGTTCTGAGAGACATCTTAGGCTATAATTTTATTAGTGGAATGATGGATTGTTGTGCCATACGATTTGCTGTAGACGCCACATCCTGATCCACTCAGTTGCAGATCATTAATACAATTGTATTTATCTAATGAGTCTCAATAAGATAGTTTGTTAAGGTAGTTTTTTTAGATAGTTTGTATTGTTGTGTTGTTGATATAGTTAGTCTGATAATTTTTTATTTGTATGTTTTGGATTGAAAACTTTCATTCCTGGAATTGTAGTGTCCCATCAGCTTCTATGCTAACCTATCTGTGCTACAGCAACCTTCTCTTGACTGGACAAATTTCAACTTTAAAGGAGAAGATAACACTTGAAAAAAATCATTTTTATTTAAAGGGTATACATTTATACTTCCCAAAATTTCACAACTATTTTATACTTAGTTGCTTAATAATAACTTCAAGAAATATAAATTAATGTCAGAAATATGCCATTGACATGCATGGCCACATTTTGCAATGCTTTTGAAAATTCAATAAACCAAATGTAATTTGCACTTGCAATGTACCACATTTTGGATCAAAATCACCCGAGTAGAGTCATTTAATTTTGCTTTAATAAAAGGCTAAGTGATGTCATCAGCAACAGCATCATTTCAAATTTATTATAATTCATTATTAAATAACTTACTTGTAAGTGTAGCATAGTTGTGAAATTATAGGAATATTATTTTTTTAATGAACACTCTTGAAGAAGAAATACTTTTTTTCTAGAGGGAGTCTTTACCATTAAATTTGAATTTTTTTGGATGTTCAACAAAATTTGTATCCAGAGCCCACATATATCCTGTAAGCCTAAAGAGTATATGAAGGTTTTCTATATACAGACAGGGCTTATATAATAACTAGTAGTGAAAACCTGAATAGAAATTCTATTATTTTTAACAGTAAATGGGGTGTAACTCTTTGCAGGATACCATTTATATGGAAACCTAGGGAATAATAAACACAAATTGGTTGCAAAATAATGTAAATGAAAAGGAAAAGTTAAAATAAGCTTTGGAGTGCAGAATTCTCTAAAGACCAGCTGTACAAGGAAATAGAGTTAGAAATATGAAATGAAATCCAAAGTTTAGATTATAAAATTCAGTGTGTAAGTGTAGCTATATATTTTTCATATGAAATCATCAACTTCTATATTTATACACTCTGATGTAATAATTGTATATATAGCCTATTATTTATATTTCATTATAATTATAGCAGGTAAACTTTGAAAACAGACGGAACTGTTATCAGGCCATGTATTTTTCTATTTTTTAAAAAATTGTTTTCCAATCTAACAAATTGTTCAAATGCATTCTGAAGTTTCTTTTTCTTTGTTTTATTTTAAGATTACTTTGATTTCCTGTTTAAACCATTATTTAAATTGGTGTTTAAGAGGATATTTTGTGAGACACAAGTGTGCTTAAGTATCACCAGTGTTTTATGAATGACCCTCCATGACAGCATTGTACTATATGAATGCTTTGGGGCTTTAGTTGAGGTTGGTTTAGGTTCACCTGAACTTATATATATATATATATATTTATGGTCTTGTGCTATGGATTTTCGATAATGCACAAATATGTGTTTGTAATATTGACGATCATAAATGATGAAGATTTGGTATAGCCCGAAATGATGCATTGGACGTATGAACTTTTACATTTAGTTAATGCTGAACTATACAGTATAATAATAGCACTCTAAAAAATATGGGTTTGTGTTCTTCAAAATGGTAAATTGTGCAGGAGTATTTCCTATGAAGTTGGAATTAGTTTTCAGCATTAATTCGTAGATTAAAATGCGTGCAAATATCTATTCAGAAAAGGAAAGAGGAAATTTTCAGGCAGCAGCAACACTAAATCTATAATGCTTTCACTAATAATTTGGTCTTGCATTAAAGGGCTTAATCATGAATGCAAAAGAAAGTAAAATCTCTTTGATGGGCCTCTCTTCGATGGATACTGTAGATTGAATATAGCTATAATTCTTGCAGATTGTACTTGTTGTGCATACTTTTATAGCAATTTCATCAGGAATATCTTAAAATCGCTATTATGATGTTAAATATAGCAATTTAAGACTCGTTAGTTGATGCATTCACCACATACTCTGTATTTATTCTTGACTCAGAAAGCATCAACTTGAAACTAATTGCTCATAATAATTGAAAATATTAAGACTATAAAACCGTTCATCTTTTCCGGTGATTACCAACATATAAGACTTCCCCTTTAGTTTTCTTTCAATGAAAAAGTGATTTCCAAGAAACTTAATTGCATCCAATTTTTCTAAAATCTTTCTGAAGTTTTACTTATACATGCATTGCTGTCTTAGTAAATTCATATTAAATTTATTTTGCTTATTTCTACTCATATTCAAAGAAGACCTTCATATGCAATGCATTTTCCAATTTTCTGCTTAGCATTTTTTTTCTCCTAAACTTGTAATTCCCCTTTGTATTTATTATGGAATCTACAATGTTAATGTTTTTGTTCAGCTTCTTTCTTAACCCTGCTTTTACAATTCCATTCCTTATTATTTAAAAAAATCTATAAATGGCACACAACATTTGCCAGATATATCTGCTTTAGCCAATAATCTGTTGAGTTAAATATTAATGGAAAAAATGTTATATAAATGTATCCAGAAAGAGTTTTTATTCAAACTTCTTACAGGCATATTCGCTCACACCACAGAATAAAGCAGAAAACCTGAGTTTTGAATTTTTTGAACCATTTACTGCTTTCAAGCTTTTGTACATGCATTTAAATTTGCTTACCAATATGGCATGAATATTATACTTGATGTTTTATAAATGTCATGACATGCATCCAACATACATCAGAGAGAATGTTCAAGCGGCATAAATAATTCTGGAATAAAAAATCCTCTGTGGAATTGGTTATTGGTTTTTGTGGTTCGCCTAGATAGTATACATCTAGATATGATCACATGTTGTCAATAAATTTTTACAAAGTCAACACTCAATGGTATGCTGCTGTATATAACAATTTGCCTTTTACACTAACTTATTATGTGAACCTAAGTGCATTTATGCATTATACACTTAAACACACAGTAATATATAAATTAAACCTGTCATTCCTCGCAATATGCTATTCTCTATGGTATTATCTTGCCTTGATGATAGCATTGCTACAATTTCATTTGCGTTGAGATGTGAATTTTATGAAGGCAGTTATACCCAAAAGCATTTGACTAACACTTTCAGCTGTTAATAATTACTCTTTTAATAATTACTCTAAGCATGCAGGACATTGCAAAACTAGTATAAAATTTACCCATTACATGGTACATATGAAATTAATTCATAATTATATCAGGAAAGGTTTGGATGGTTTATTTTAATGGCAGGTTTTCCAATATGTAAACTTGATTTCCACCAATTTAATAGTTATTATGAAACCACGGCAATGTAATCTGTGTGCATTTTATGACAGAAAGGTTTAAGACTATTTTGGTTTTTTTGGAATCATAAGGGGGAGTAATTTAAACTCAACTGGCAGCCACGATACAATAAACTCTATACATTTATAATCATTATCTCAGCAGTTGTGCTTGTTCAATTCAATGCTGATCAGTCAGTATAGATATGGCATAGGAGAGGGGTAATTTTCAATTCATGATAAATGTTCCCACGTATTCTCATGGGCTTAAACATTATCATTGAATTGAAACTCTGATTATTTTACACTATGCATTGAAAGGCAATTCCATCACCTATATACAGTTATATTGGGATATATAGACAAGATAGGAGTCCGATTTGGACCAAATTTCAAACTATACAAAGGAGTGAATTAAAGAAAACCTACTTTGCCAATGCAGATTTTTGACCAGAAATGTCCAATAATATTTTCAAGTGGGTTTTCATACTTGTTATGATTGGTTCACATTACTTATAAGCATTGTCACATCATATATGGTTTAAGCATTTAATAAATGTCACAAGGTGAAATCTAAATTCTTATCCACTTGCTTACTTTTCAATAATTTTGTATTTTAAAGAGTTTTGTCAAAGACTATAATAATGGAAAAAGAGATGCAGCTTAAATGCTAATTCTACAAACTAGATCAACATGTGTTTAAATTTGCAGTATAATTTCCCCACTATTTGGCTCTACATTTTATGCCCCACAGAAATATATGGGAGCATAAAATGGTCCCATGGTAAGTAGGTCTTCCTGTATTCGTAAATTAAGGGTGGGTTGGAGCAATGTTAATGGCCATAGAGAAATTAAAACAGGATTAATTTTGCAACCAATGGTCCAAC
>JAQFYV010000149.1:0-14027 GCA_034695065.1 Choneiulus palmatus | reverse complement strand
TCCACTAAAAGTCGGCCACGACCGCACACTCACATTAATTCTCGCATTAAATAGGATAGTTATCCTGAGAGTGAGATATCCCCCCCTACCAAAATGGCCTTTAATTGCATTTAATTGCTGACTGTAGGGTAATTAGTTGAATTGAACCAATTGGAATATGGAACATATTGACATTTATAAACATATCGTCATGTAGTATAAGTAAAACCACGTCTCATGATGGAAAAATTTACTAATTGTTAATTTGGAAATCAAATTTTGTTTTAAAATGTGGGAATTTAGAACAAAAATTATTCAAAGCCATTATGCCTCTATTAACGATAAATTTGCAACTACATATACATGATCTGCCATAAACTATAAATGTATATATCTTGGAAAGAAAAAAACTTTTTTCAAGGGTGGTCTTCAACATTAATCACAAACGTTTCAGTTCTCACAGACAACTAAAAATGTCAGAAATTCTTCACGATTTTTAAAGCTAGTTTGTCCAAATTCAAACTCGTTTTATTTCCGAACACATAAATATTTAGCTTTCATTCACATGTCACCGTTCCTTACTGGAAATCGGTTTGGCCATGAGTTTGAAATACACCTTTATAAGCAGAACAACAGTGTCAATTCTCCCATTTGCCCTTGGAAAATCACACAGATTACAATTAAAAGGTTGGTAAGATCACCCACTTCTTTTTACAAGAAAAAAGGGCTGTAATCGCCAATGAATGATAGAAATGACACTGATCACAGCACGATCAAGTGCTTTTAAATAAATAAAAAGGGGACAGCCATATATAAATTAAAAGTCATTTCTAAAGCCTTTGTGGACAAAACGACAATTCATTTATAGAGTAACAACCACACACTATGTTGCAGCCTAGTTTTTTTAGGGCATTATAAGGTAGGTTAAGGGCTTGTATCGCAATGTCGATAATTTTTAAATGTAAAACCGAACGACCTAGTTTTTATTCACGTAGCAATGATTTAATGCATTTTTTCATGGAGTTTAAAAAGTGCAACCCTGTTACTAATAAAAATTAATTTTAAAAATTATATTGGCATTTTTGTAACCTTGTTATGTCCTCGGAGTATTACATAAGTAGAGAAAAGTATTTAAATGCCAAGTGCAAGATCTTTCTAAAAATAACTACTGCAGAATAATATGCTAGCCATTTAACTAACCAAATAGCTTTCGTTTCAGATGTTATAAATTTACAAAATAATAACTGAATCAGGGGGTCACCCATATTAGATGTATGATTGACAGTGGGTTAATTTTAATGAAAATGTTGTGCACTTTCACGACAGTTTTATTTGTGTTGCGAAGACTTTTTAAATTATATATTTATATTTATTGTTTTTAAAAAACATTAACCCTATTTGTAATACAAACGTATTTTAAAAATTACGTTGATGTTATTTGTAACCTTGTTATGTCATGTCATAGGAAAATTGCATAAGTTGGGAAAAGTAAATAAATGCCAAGTGCAAGTATTTTCTGAAAATAAATGCTCGTGAATAATATATCAATGCACTTTGTCAAATATAGATTATGTTTTTACAATAATATCAAATATAAAAAGAACCTTAGCATTAATAACTGAATCAGGGGGCACCCATATTAATTTATGATGGCATGGTCACATTTTAATAAAAACTGATATCATTCACTCTCAAAGACTGGTGCCAAAAAAAATTTAAAAGAACATGTAGGCCTATATTTATACTATTTTGTTACAGAATTCAGTATTATATTCAAGCCAAATTAAGACATTGATTTAATCCAGCAACATCTGTTGGACCACTTTTCTTAGCACCTTTGAATTACTTTGAATAACTTATAATAATTTTACTGAGAAACATGCATTTTTAACTAATGTTTTTCACCTAAAAATTGTACTTAATTTAGTCTAACAAATGCACGTTAAGTTAACTTTAATGTGACAGTTGAATATATAATAGTTGAACAAGGAACAGGAAATTATGTAAATCATACAGGACTACATATTGACTGAAATTCACAAATTTATTAATTTTCATTAAAAGTTCCAAATAAATCATACTTCTTGTTCCTTTGTTATTAAAAATTGAAATTTAGACCTACATAAATATAAATATCGAAAGCAGTAATTAATTAATAAAAAGTGCGAGAAAAACTATCCGATAATTTGTTAATACAGGAAACGACAAACCATGATATAATTAATATTCATAAAAAAATAAGTTCAGTTTTTGTATATTTCATTAATTTTCAAACATGGGGACTTTTCACAAATATGCCTATAGCAACACAAGCTATATAATTTTCTCGGAAATACCTTAAAGCTTTTAGACAATGAATTAAAGGGCTTGAATTCAATACTGATTTACAACAAAGGTAAATAAAACAAAAAGTTAATTAAACAATAATGCCAAATAAAGAAATTTGTCTGAACTCAAGGTAAAACACAATTAAAAAAATCCATTCAAATGTTTAAGAATAATATTTCTATAAATACATTTCATTTATAAGATCTTCAAACCTCGACCTATATCACTTATTTGACAACTTATGTTTTGCTTTTACGGAAGTAAATTACAAAAAAAAAATTATTATAATAATACATGTGTTCGTACATTCTGTAAATTAATCTAATGCAGATTTGAGTAATTTAGTTATCAATAAATGACAAAGAATTGTGACTAGTGTTATAGAAAACTATGTACCTGCTCCAATTATTCGAATAGAGGGCAAAAGGATTGACGCCTTAAGAATAAAAATTTTAGTTTTTAGAGTTTTGCACATATACTTCCTACTTGTTTTTGTAATCGAAGCATTTAAATTCTTAGTTATGCGCATATTTTGAAATTATTTATAAATATATTATTTATAAGACGAAAAGAAATAGTGAATATAAAACTTAATTTCTAAAGTAGACGTTTGAATACTAAACTATTTCTGGATTGGCTTTTTTAATAAGCTGATTTATTTAGATAATTCATGAATATGAAAAAAGTCATACATAAATAGAACTTTTTCTTTTTAAAACCATGAACTAGGTAGGCTTAAGCTTTACAGACTTACATTACACCCATTTCCCCAAATCTCCAGTTCTGGGTCAATGTCGCTTTCTTCTAAGGTAGTGGCAGGTATATAAAGAGTAGCTGAACCAAATTCAGTCAAAGCAAACATTTTCATCAAGACTTTCACTTCTATTTGAGAAAGAGTTGTATTTTTGGAAAATGAATGCAGTGGTAAGTAGACTTGTTGAAAATAAACAGTGAAAAGAAATTCAAATATGGAGTACTGACAAACATTCTGATGAAAGAAAACTATGATTACGTAAAATATAACTTATCTCAATTAATGAGATGTAATTTTTTTTTCCATTTTCGCGTTTAATTTCACCAAAATTTCTTTATAGATTTCGATTTGAAAATAAGTGCATTTGTCATTATTTCATTTTTTGATTGAAATGCAGACGTTTTATATTTTAAATTAATGTTTTGATTAGAGTTTTCATGAATTAGAATAGACAGCTAAAATGAAATTCCAATATGGAAAACTGAAAAAAAAAAAAGATTCAGTACTGCAAGTCAACATTATTACTATAAAATGTATTTTACAATGCGTAATTAGAATTTCATAAACTTTTGAATTTCCTTTTTCACCGGTTAAATTCAACATAACTTTTGGACAGCTTTTATTTTCATAGAAAAGGCATTTCTCAAAGTTTATAATTTAGATTAATGTATTAATTGGTAATCTCATACTGGTGGATTCAGGACAGTATACCTGTAATATCCAATTTGAGTGAATTATAATGATAACAGAATATTGCAAATTTACTATGTTTTGTTTACAATACTATCTCAGCATGGTTTGACGTCTAATTTTTTTTTAATATACTAATGCTATGATAAATTTATTTTGCATAAAATATTTACCTTATCAGATTTAAATTTCATTATTTAAAATCGTAAATTTAATAAAAAACACAATTCAAGAGAAGATGTACTAAAATATAATTTATAAGTATTAATTGGTTAAAACATATACTACAATACAAAAATATTATTACATAAATAAGTCAATGTCCTAGTTAGTATTTCCATAATGGTGAATTTAGGAGTTTGCCTTTAATAAATAAGCTATGTAATTTAGAAAGAAAAAAATTACATATTATGACAAATGAATTAGTGGTATTATTTACTAAACAAGCAGTATATATTACAGAAAAACGTATATTAAATACAATTTCTGGACATTGACGAGTCAATACTTAATTTATTTTGGATCGACATTTATAAGTTATACATGCATTTTCACTAAAAAGTATTTAAAGGTGCACTGTCTTCAGAAAAGGTTTACTCCAAACTGGGGATCATTGCAATTGTCAGCTGCATTTGGTTTGCTGCAACAAGCAAGAGCAAAATGCCCCATTCTGTAAAAAAACCATTTTGTAGTGACAGAGTACCTTAAAATATTATAACAACATAAAATAAATAAAAATGTTCTTTTCGTAACAGTATGAATTTATTTTCCAGATTCTTTTATCCCTGGTGATTGCTAGTGCAATGGCAGCACCAATGCCCCAAATTCTGGCCCCAGGCCTGACATTGCAGTCAGCTGGTGGTGTGCCAACAACTTTTCTGACTTCCTCACCCCAGCTATTCACCACACAGCAGTTCGTCCAGCAGCCATCTTTCCTAGCACCAACTGCTCAACAGCAAGAGGAAGCTCTGGAAGCTCAAGAAGCCCAAGCTGAAGCTCGAGCTTTACAAAGAGATCCAACCAACCCCACAACTGACATTTTCTTGCACAGTGGATTCCCTCTTGTTTCTCAATTATCAGGTGTTCAGCAGTCTCCCTTCACCCTTTCAGCAGCCAGTCCACTGACCACAGTTGGAATCAGCAGTGCTGCCCAACCCCAGGCCCAATCAGCTCAGTTGGTCCAAGCTCCAGTTCAGCAGCAACAATCAGCTCAGCTTGTTCAAGCACCTCAACCACAAGCCACTCAATTTTTCACCACAAGTCAACAGCTCCAAACTCAACAAGCAGTGGCTCCTCAACAACAAGTTCAACCAGCCACATTCTCATTCCAACCCTTCCAAACTGCCAGCATTCAACAATCTCAGCCACAACAACAGCAACAAGCAGTTCAGCAACCAGCAGCTGCAGCAGCACCTCAATTCAGCTCAGGCCCATTGATTTTCACAGCTCAACAACCTTCCACCTTGACTGGATTTAGAACCGTGGCCACTCCATTCACACTTCAAACCATTCCAACTCTGTAGAATGCCATTTTTATAACCAATTTACATTTGCCTTAGTAATAATGGTGCTCATTTGCAATATGAAAATGTTATCTGTTTTATATGTAACTTCCTCAATGAGCTGTCTGACTGGCTGGATTCCAAAAGCTTTAAAAATTAACTTATTCTATATATTTTTTTAGTTTGTATCCAAAGAGTTGCAAAAAGCTGGATTTTGTACAGTGATACAGTGATAGAAGTTACCATAGTTCAGAATTGCAATTGGGCACCATTATTATGCCAAAGGGCTACTTATTAAAGTTCCAATATAAAGGGTTGGGGAAATTGCTCTTTTATTGTAAGCATGAATAAAACAAAAACTGCATTGTCAATTTTTTATGTAAAAATGTGAGATTAATGAGTGCATAATTCCTGTATTTTTACATTCAACTGTTACAGCACATTTGATGCTTGAAAGAAAATCAGGTGTGTGTAAATATATGTATGTAGAGTCAATAAAATCTTGACAAGAAAATAGGCCTGGTTTAATCAGTTCTTATGACAAGACCATTAACACATGACACTTAACTGAATGCATGGTTATACTATGAAATGACATGAAACCAAAATGTAATAAAAAAATCATAACATAAGAGACATTTCTGGAATACAAATTAAGTTAACCCAAAACAAACCCGTTAAATTAATACCCGTTATTTTCATTTGAATAAATAAAAAAATTAGATCAATTAAATCACTTTCGGTTATTTCTAGCAAATGATATGAGTTTTTTTTTTAGTTTAATTGGTTACAGGGGTATTTTTCTTTTTTTCTTCCGCAACAGCCTTTAAATATTTAGAAAACACCTTTGGCAGTAACATAAATTGATTAAATTGCCAACTTTTGCTTTCAACCCCATTTTACCGCTATTTCCCAATTTCATAAAAAGGGGCTAAGATATACATTTTTTTGAAGAAAAATGTTTTCAAAAAGTATTATAAAAGCGCTACCATGCTCGCTGTTATATGGCACAAGTTATAACTTTTTTGGTACAGAAAGGTAATACAAGAATTTAATTAACTCCTTGCAAGCCCAAATGTCCCCAGCAATAACGCCTGTAAATAATGGAAAGCTGAAAATCGGACTAAACTAATGAATATTCATTAATTATGTTGCAAATTTTACGTATTTTAGAAACGAGGTTAACACTTAAATTGGCCTACATTACTTGATGATATTTGGTAATGACTTATGCATTCCACTAATATAATTATTTAACTAGAAAGCATATATAGAGGTGTTACAAAAATATTCACTATATACTGTATGCCAAACAGCATATTTAAGATTATGCAATATGAATTTAATTGATGAACACCCATTACAAATTAATATTACTACACAGTCTACATTTAACAAATTAATATGCAATAGCAATGTTTTTTATTCTGTAAATTAGAAGGCCCTATATAATATATAAATGTTATGTCTCGCACTGACGTTGTACTAAGTGCAAACGTTTTAGTATTTGTTTGTGTGTATGATCTTTTATTATCATTGTGATAAGCTTACAGTGGAACAACCCCAAGGTAGACGCACCTTATCTTGATGAAATCAATATATTTGATAGAAAGGGGACCAAAATTAGTATTGTTTGATTACATCACATCAGTGAACTCACCAACATAGAGTGTCTGCACAATTCTGCAGATAAAAGTTGAAAGCTAAAGATATCATGCAGAATTTTTACACTTTTCTGCATCAAACTTTGCGTAGAAATTAATCTCCAGCATTTTAAAGTATAGCCTATACAATTTCATGACTAAAATATTCTAAGTAGTCTATAATAGACCTAATACTGCAAAAAATGTTGAAACCTTCTGCAGAATTAGACAGAAACCGGTAAAAAGTACATCATCAAAATTCTGTAGAATATTTCACGAATTTATTTTTACAGAATTCTGTTCAAATCTTCAGAAAAATCGAACGTACTTTCATAAATATTTATGCGTAATTATTTATAATATTTTTGCAGAAATATTTAGAGAATAAACTTAAATTTCTGCAAATAATTCCATTAAGAAAACTAAGATAAATGTGCAGAATTTTGATGAAGTACTTTTTACAGATTTCTGCTCAATTCTTCAGAAAATTGCAAACTTTGCAGCAGGATTACTATTATTGACTATACATTTCCTGCATGAATAAACTAAAAATTATGGAGATAACTTTCTACACAACTTTTTATGCAGAAAAATATATGTGGGTGTACTTGTTATAATGTAAAAAAAACATCACTCATTTGCCATTTCAGTAAATGTGCAGCAACGTATTACATTTCAAAAAATTCCAATATGAAAATTTCAAAAGTAATAAAATCGGAAAAGTTTTCACCAAGAAAGACGTGTCCCACTTGGGTATGTTCCCTTGTTAGGTTGACATATCTACTGTAAAAGCTATAAATAAAAACAGCAACAGTCTCATGTAACATACTAACACTTAATTTTATAATACAGACATCGGCATGTTTAATAAAAGTAAATTATTTTCCCGTTTTTCTCCTTCCTAGGAGTTCTGTAATTTCTAAACGTTTTAATTCCTCAGAATAATTTAAAGCATTTTTTCCAAAACTGTCCTTGTCATTAACATTTGCACCCTTATCCAAAAGTTTTCTAACAACATTAATGTTATTACAAATGATAGCTTTGTGAAGTGGGGTCCTTTTGTGTCTATTTATGTCGACATTCACAGAAGCTTTTTTATTTGCTAATGCAAATACGACATCCCAATGACCATTTTCTGCAGCATAACTCAAAGCTGTGAACCCATTGATGTCCAAAGAATTTAAAAAATTTAGCCTGTTACATTTCTCAATAAAAGCGTTTACAATATCTTTGCGGCCTCGACTTGCTGCTAAAAACAATGGAGTTTGCTTAATTTTAGATAATTTGGTTAAACTAGCACCAGAATTCATTAAATCCAGTACAACAGATTTATCCCTACAGAATTCTGCAGCATAGTGCAAAGCTGTTTTACCATTTTTGTCCGCATGATCAAGCAACTGTTTATCACACTTGGACAAAATAAGTTCAAATATATTTTTTCGCTTCACAGCTAACATCAATGCAGTTTTCTCTGATTTAGACTTAATATTGACATCAGCACCTTTAGTTATAAGAAGTGACACTACTGATTTATCTTTATTGGACTCTGTAGCATAGTGCAAAGCCGTTCTGCCATCAATATCTTGCTGATTGATAGACTGAGGATCATATTTAAATAAAAGAAATTCAACAATATCAAGATGACCATTCCAACTAGCTTCATGAAGAGCTGTTCTTTGCTTTGAATTACTTAAAGTGGCATCACAACCTGATTCAAGGATTTTTTGGACATACTGTAAGGATCCCAGCTGACATGCTATATGTAGTGGTGTTTCATCACGGGATCTTTCAGCCATTTTGATAATTTCAATCTTTCGTTTATTTATAGAAGTTTGTATTAGTTTATATTCATCGCTGTTTTCCATATCCGTATTTGCTCCAAGAGCTGACAAAGCCTTAAATGTCATTTCTTTACAATTTTCAATTACGGCCTGCAAGGGTGCATTTCCAGCATTATTTTTCATGTCGATATTGGCCCCCTTTTCCAAAAATTTCTGCATGATTGATATATGGCCTCCTTCGGCTGCATTGCGCAAAGGGGTTTTCCCAAATTTGTTAAGAGCATCAATCTGAATTTCATTTTCATTATTCAATAAATCTTCGATTAAGTCTTTATGCCCAGCTTTAGATGCTAAATGTAACAAAGTGTTTCCATTAGAATCACAGCAATTGACACTTGTACCATGCCTAACAAACCATTTTACAATTTTCTCAGTTGCTGGTTTTGATGTCAAGTAGAGACTCAGTTCATTGCATATTTCTGGCAATTCCTTTTCAGTATCAAAGTCCCAAAGCCAATTCAAAACACACTCTGAACCACAAATAGCTGCCATTATATACTTATGAGTAAGGCTCAATTTCTCATTTTCAATTGATAAATTAAGTACTTTATTTGCAGTTTCTGGGTATTCCACATAAGCATTCTTGAATATTTCATTAACCAATAAGCAAGAAAACATTACTCGCTCCCATGGTAAACATGTAAATGAATTCGAAGCTTCATTTTCCAGCTTTACACTATCCTTCATTTTCAAAAACATGCAGCAAGATTCAGAAATACTTGTAGAGTTTATGTATTTTGTATACAGTAACAATCTGTCCATTGTAAAAGTAAGCTTTTCCTCATTTACAAATTTATTCCAAGTTGGCATTATCTGTGATAGAAGAACAGCAATTAAACTTTCTTCCGAGGTGATGAATTCCCAAGCAAAATCCATTAATTTTTCAATCAATTCACTTTCATCACAAATTCGCCAATTAGTCCAGCGCCACTTCCTTTCAATTTGATTGACAGACTGGATGAACACTTTTTCAAAAGCATTCCTTTTTTCTGTATAAATTTTTCCTTGAGAAACGCATTTTCTTAAGAACTTTAACATGCCTCTGGTTTTGTGGAGAGGCACAAGTGCAGCAACAATCAACGATTTCTCTTCCAATGTGTCTTTCAACAACTTCATTATTAAAAGATATTCCTGATTTCTTTATCGTCTTTGAGAGATTCCTAAACATAATGAAATATCTTCATATTACAAATGAAAGTCATATAATTGCAGCAAGCGTATTACGTTTTCAATTACTTGAGAAAAAAAAGCGATAGCTATCAAAATTATGGACTTACCAAAACATGGAAATCAAAAGTGAGCAGATCAGTTTTCAAGAAATTCTGTTACCATCATGCAATGCACTTCGAATTGTATGTAACTCATAAATTGTTTAAACATGCATGCATGGTAGCATAAACATTTGTAATAAATACTTACATCGATGGATGCAAGGATACAAGATTAGATATGAAAACATTTATTCTATAAAACGTCAAAGGCCTTGTGCTCAACCAAAGTGTCATGGCCGCCAAAATGGTGGTCATGATGCCTGCGATTGGATGAGAGAATGACGTTGCCATATGGTTTCTTTAAGTCATGCCCACTAACGTCACCCATGCCATAGCCATAGCCATAGCTATTTAACAAATAAAATTTACTTCAATTTATAAAAATAATTACTATATTTTGAGCAAAAAATCGCTATATTTAAAAAATAGCTATATTTTGAAAATGAAATATATTTTACAAAAATAAATTCACTATATTTTTTTCGCAAAAAAACGTTTGCTATATACTGTAAAAAAAATTCCTTTTTATGGAAAATTGGAAATTTTTGCAAAATATAATGTATTTTCTTCATATATAAAACGGGATTTCCTTCACAAAATAAATGATTTCTTTTGTAAAGAAAAATATTTTTCTTTTCCTTTGAAAATGTATATTTTAATTTATTATTATTTAAACATTAAATTTTCAGTGATTTTTTTATATTCGCAAAATAAATAAATTTTTTTATTTATTTTTGCAAAATACTGCTTTTTTCCTTAATTGCAAAATATATAGATGCTTAATTTTAAAAAAATAAAGCGAATTTTATTTTGCTATCTCATTTTTAAAAAATGATTGATTTATATATTTATTGAAAAATTTAAGGAATTATAATTTTTTTTTGGAAAATTTGTCGAATTTTTTTTGTTTTTAATATACCAGTTTTATTTTGTTCGACTGCTTTTTGACTTTGAATCATAGAGATAGATAAATAACATACAATAAACATACCAGAGGTATTAACTGCGTATATTTCCCATTATACGGCATACATTTCCTTGCATGGGAATTGTGTAGGTGATGGGCGTGGTTATGTGGGGCTGTATTTTTTTATTGGTGGATTTTAATTTTAATTCTAAGAAATAGAATACAATCATTATACCGTGACATAGGGCGCACGTGCTGTTGTTCTTTATTCTCCTAAAACCATGTGATCATCTACACAATGCGCGTGCAAATCCGCCATTTGGAGTTTGGAAAAAAACTAGTTGTTACCACTGAGATCAGTGGTTGTTACCATGCACTGATAACCCGTGAATTTGAAACCAGAGCACAAGGCCTTTCACCCGTGTAAACATTTAGAATATTTGAACGTGTAAAAAGCCTCGTGCTCAACTGGAAAAAGCAGTCGAAGTTAAAGGGAAACACCACACGAGCAAAAATTTCACCACTATGTTATCCATAGTTATTTTATATTAGGCCAATATTTAAAAAAAAATTAAATTAATGCTATTGTTGACGCCATTTAGCCGTTAATTCCAGCAAAAGTAACTTCACTGTTCCAAAATAGGTGCATTTTGTGTTCTGGATTTGCACGCGCATAGAAAAATGGGGCAATATGGCGTCATAAGCATGTTAATGACATTGCGGTCATCCTAATTATTTTTTTTTTTTTTTTTTTTCTTAAATTATTATATTGGACAGCATTTACTACATCTCTACTGACTTTTCCATAACTTGCTTGGATTTGCAAATACAGGTAGTCAACATGTCATGTGAACATATCACTAAACACAAATAATAAAATTTGTCAATTTTCCTAAATAATTCATTTATTATAACAAACAAAACATCATAATAAACAGCGAATCAATAGACTATACAAACTTCAATAAATGTAATTACTATATATAAAAATTTACATGATAATATGGACTTTCTGCATAGCGCTACAAAATTCTGACAAAGTAAAAAAATATGCGAGGATAAACGAAAGTTTGAAAAAGTGGCAATGCTCCAATTTAAATCACAGAACAACGACATTTTGATTATTAATGCAAACATGATTACAAAATAATTTGCTCTTATTGTTGTAATTGTATCATTAAAATTGGACTGATGCCAACTATTTCCAACTTTCGTTGCTAACAACACTTTTCTAATGAATGTACCAGTAGTTTATCTACCATGTCAGAGAAAATTGGGGATAATAAATTTGATCAGAGAAATTCGATATTGGTCAGAGAAAATCATACAAAACTAAATTTTGCCGTGTAAATAAGGGAAAATAAATGGCTATATATTGCAATCATTTAACATATTGAAACATCTATACTCTATTCCAGAATAACTATAGGGCTATTGAAGCACCCTCTGGCCAGCCTTCGGAAAGGCGTTTCACAAATGTTTGTGTGCACGCACACACCTACAAAAGTAGTCCCTTTAACAAACGACAGCATCTGTCTTGATCTTGTTAGCAGCTGAATGGCAAGGATGATATCACATTTAAACTTTGGTCTATTGGCCTTGCCAACCTGAATAGATTACTTGCAAATTTCTGTGAATTCATGCCTGAAATCCGGGAAATTGAATGTCCCTTCAATCGGAACAAGCGGATTAATTCCATTAACATGTAAGTAAACACGCCATTGTGTCAAATTTTACAATATACAAATTAACAATATGAAAATTTTGCTGATTTACAAGAATACAAAATTTATAAGCCCATATTTCATACATATTTAGTAAACATTTGCCAAGTGATGCAACTAAGTTCGATAATAAGTCATATGAAAAAGTATTTTTGATTAAAATGAATTCGATAACAGTGGTTTTAGGCAAAAATGTTTTCAATTATTATGATCCAGGATCGTTAGTTATAGCCTCCCTTCTTTTAAATTCTGGAACTCTTCCATAAAAAACTTACAAAAATATTTTTAATAATACTGTACTACTTTCCCATTTTTTTCTTCAACAGTTGTGTAATTTCTACAAGTTCCAATTCCTCAGAATAGTTTAAAGCATTTTTTCCAGAACTATCTTCTTCATCAACCTTTGCACCTTTATCTAAAAGTATTCTAACAACATTAATGTTATTACTAATGACTGCTTTATGAAGTGGAGTCATCTTACTTTGATTTATGTCGACATTTACAGAGGCCTTTTTATTTGCTAATGCAAATACAACATCCCAATGACCATTTTCTGCAGCATAACCCAGAGCTGTGAGCCCATTGATGTCCAAAGAATTTAAAAACTCAAGTCTATTACATTTATCAATAAAAGCTTTTACAATTTCTTTGTGGCCTCGACTTGCTGCTAAAAACAAAGGAGTTTGTTTATTTTTAGATCTTTTGGTTAAAGTAGCACCAACATTTATTAAATCCAGTACAACAGATTTATCCTTACTGAATTCTGCAGCATAGTGCAAAGCTGTTTTGCCATTTTTGTCTGCATGATCAAGCAACTGTTTATCACACTTGGACAAAATAAGCTCAAATATATGTTTTTGCTTCATAGCTAACATCAAAGCTGTTTCCTCAGATTTAGACTTAATATTGACATCTGCACCTTTAGTTATAAGAAGTGATACTACTGATTTATCCTTATTGAACTCTGCAGCATAGTGCAAAGCCGTTCTGCCATTTCTATCAACATCATTAATCAATAGCTTATCACACTTGGACAAAATAAGTTCAACTATTTTCACATGTCCTTTCTTGGCTGCTAACATCAATACAGTCTCTCCAAATTTAGATTTTAAATTGACATCGGCGCCTTCGCTTAAAAGCAGTGACACTATAGAATTGTCATTATTAAACTCTACGGCATAATGCAAAGCAGTTTTATTATGTTGGTCGAGTTGATTAAGCAAAGTTTTATCACAATTAGACAAAATAAGCTCAACTATTTCCTTATGACCATGCTTGGCAGCTAACATCAATACAGTTTCCTTCAGGTTTGATGTCATATTGACATCAGCACCTTTACTTATAAGGAAGGCCACAACTGATACATCTTTATTGCATTCTGAAGCAAT
>JAQFYV010000148.1:0-14048 GCA_034695065.1 Choneiulus palmatus | reverse complement strand
TATTTTGTATTATTAATATTGGATTTACTTTCATTTAAAAATAACATGTCACTAGGGCTGATTTCCCCTTTAAGAAAATAATATTCCCAAAATTTCACAACTATGTTATAAATAATTATTTTATACAAAATTTAAATTTGAAATGAGACTGTTATACTGATGTCATAGAGCCATTCATTCATGCAAAGAATAATGTACTCACGTGATTTTGTTCCAAAATGTGGTGCATTAAACTTGAAAATTACACTTTATGTTTTTTAATCTGCACTTGATCTGAAAAATGTGAAAATAATATTTTCTTATGGTATATGTGTACTCGAAAGAAAAATACATTTTCATGGGTGGTATTCCCCTTTAATGGCAGAATTGCAAATAAAATACTCATCAACTTCACCAATGTGTAATGTAAGTTTAACGAGATTGAGTTATTGAAAATTGCACTTGAGTTAACAACATCACATTGGCAAATATTGGTGCATGGTGAACAAATGTTTTACAATTTTTCATTTAAGCCATTTGGGCTATTTGGCATCACTTTTATCAATATGCAATAATCATGTTTACATTATTTCTAAACTTACATTTGTATCCTGATTTTCCACAACTAAATTATTGTTCATTGAATTTATAAAACTCATTCATTTTCCACCTATTGTACAGGGATAAAATGAAGCCTTAAGGTTAAAACCATAGTTTTATTTGAAAGATTTTTTTTGAAGCAAAATGAAGAAAAGTTATTAAAAGAGTCGAAATTAATATTTTAATTTCACTTACCATGAGTCTGTAATCATCAATTTTTGGAATACTTGGGCATTGTCATATTTTAACTGGTGCACGGTGAATGGTGAGCATATGTGACTATTTATCATTTTGTAAATAGCCTTTTTGGCTTCAATTAATTTATCAGTATGCAGCATACACTATATGTGGAAAAGAATTATTTGAATAAAATCTTGGGACAAGAATTTAGTCCTGTAAAGTGAAGCAAAACAAATATTGTTGTGGATAGAATGTAATTAAATCTTAAAATAAATTATCCTATTAAATATGCTCTTCAACTTTGTTTTAAAAATAACATACTTTAGAATAAGATTACTCTTCAGCTTGTCTTAGAAATATTAAAATATGTTAAAAAATAAAGCAGAACAGTCTAGTTTACTGCCCATATTGGTGACACTTTTTCGAACTTTTGACAACAGAATAAAATGAAAAACAATGTTGAGATTGTGCTACTTTGAAGCATTGGTTTATGATGATATGGATATATACCAGAACTGGTTCAAAGCAATGCATCATAACACTGTCATGACTGTACTTTGAAAAACCAAATATGACACATCTATAGTAGTTCTTTGAGACTATAGTAAATTCATAAAAAATATAAATTTAATTAAATAATTGAAAATGGTAAAAATTCTATTATATGAGTTCGTTTTAAAATGTCAGTGAAACATACTTTTAATGATTACATTTTTATGGAAAAGAAAATCTAATACAGTAGTTCATTTTAAAATGTCAGTGAAACTTACTTTTTAGGATTGCATTTTTCTGGCTCAAAAAGTAATGAAACTAAATAAGAGTTTTTCATACAGCTGCACTGAATGTCCGCCCTGGTTTAAAATGTTGCTATTGTATTTTATATTGTTTTGTTCAATAGAATCGACCTACCTTAATTGCTGGGAATATAATGACATTGTGCAAGTTGTATCATATTTTAAACAAAAAACATTTAGTTGAGAAAGTTATTTTTTAAGATAATTTTACTTTCTCCCGTTTTGTATAATTGATTTTCAACGTGGACTTCATGCTTCTTTTCAACTGATAATTGAAACTATATTCACTTTATCAAGGTGGAACTGAAATGAATTTACATAGGCTTAATGTCAAAGCTTTTATCATGCTCATGCATCGGTAAATCCTTTTACAAAAAGTCTTCCTGCGTGTATTTACCATTTTTAAATGTAAATGGGTTGCACTGCTTGGGTAGCTATTTTATAAAACTACTACTGTAAATACAAAGAAACCTTGTCAAGAAATTTGAGTAAATTATCAGATTGGAAAAATCATGGTGATAACTGATCAGTACGTTTTATTGCAAATAATAAAATTTGAAGTAATTAGAAAGTCATGATTATACTTTTGATTTTTTAAACGATTATCCAAAATTGTATGTATGTTTAAATTATATGCATTTGTGTGTCAACTGTTCCTTTAAAGAAAAATATCCTTAAAGCGGAACTGACCCGTAATAAATAAGTTTTTTTTCTAAACGATGGAGCATCTAAATAAAGGGCATAACCAAGTTGTGAACACTATGTTCCCTTTTTTTTTTTTTTTTTTTTTTAAAAAAAGTATTTATAAAATTTTATAACTTGTTTGTAAATGTTATTCATATTTATAGCAACATAGAAGGTTGGTGTCATTTTATTATAAAATAAATAAAAATCATACAACTTAAGATCTTAAACATACACACTGTACAACAAACCCACACTTGACGTGTTCCTTTACTCCAATTATATATGCTTCAGTACTTTTATCTGTCAGAGATAATGACTGATGCGTGATTGGAGTAAAGGAATTCGTCACAGACACGTTTGTTATACAGGGTGTAAGTCTAGACGTTTCAGTTGTATGTTTTTTTATTAATAAAAAATAGGAAGAATATAATTACTGTAACTTGGTTATGTACTTTTCAATGGTCTATCGTTTGAAAAATAACTTTCTCAGGATGCAATTCCTCATTAAACATACACTTAAATTAGTTTTAATTAAATAAAAGGAAAAAAAGGAATAAAAAGTTATTAGGAGACATGGAAATACGTTTAATCCAAATTACCAACTCATTAATCTTCAATTTTTTTTGGAATATGTCTATAGTGCCATAATATCCACAATGCTCTGTTCCACAATAACCAGGGCCGTTGTAGCGTCAGGCTTCGAAAAGACTTTTCACACATAGTTGTGTGCACCTACATGAATGAATTAATCGCTTTTAAAATGCTGGCATCTGCTCTTGAACATGTTCGTAGTTGGTATTAAAGCAATCGTGAACTTTGACCTATTGGTCGTGCACATTTGACAAGATGTCAGAAATGCACGTCCCATTTCAGGTCTAAAGTTCGAGAAATTTCATGTGACCTTCCAATTGACGCTATCTTTGGGTGTCATCATGTAGCCACCACTTGTAAGGCGGATTGATTCTGTGTTGCTCGTACTGCTCGTGCAAAATTGCTGATCAGAGGGCGCTTAAACGGCCCTAGTTATTCTCTTATCTATGGTTAACCGCCAGATATTCCGTCTGCAGGGGCAGGGATATGAAATAGGGTAGGGTAATGCGACCATGGCCGACTTTTAATGGTACTGCCTTGGCATTCGCCTGGGGTGACTATGGAAAACCACGAAAACCACAGTCGAAGCAGCCGACCTGGGAATTGAACCCAGGTATCCCGAGTGCCAGACGGGAGTGCTAACTACTTGACCACCACAACTCTAGTTATTCTGGAACAGAATGTAGTCTAGTGGTGATCTTGATTGGCGAGTGAATGTGTAACTATTTTTCATTTTTACCACTAAATCTTTAAGTGACTTTATTGCCATGCTATAGATATAGTTTACGATTCCTTTTTTACCATTTTACTGGACAGTGGAATGTGCTATGCAGAATATGTCTCGGTAGTCATGGAGAAAGCTGATGCCGAAAAGGCACGAAGTAAAAATGAAAAATAATTTTACGTTTTTCCGCCGTGTTCAACTATAGTCAAGTACATTGAAACAATTAACAATTTTAACGCCTTCTGACATGTTTTCTTTTTGAATTAACCAATAAGCGACTCCAGAATTTTCTGCCAAAATCCACGTTGCTACAGTATATAGGTTCACAGACGCTTTTTTGCTTGAAATTTTAATTTCAACACTGCAATCAACGTTTTTTTAGTCTTTCATTTAGAAATGTGTTATTATCAAGTGAGACTTCTCTTTAAATAGTTCGTCTAAAACATTATTTTTGGATGTTATGAAAAAAAAAGAAAACTTACTTGACAGGTTGTACATTAGTTTAGCACAGTAAATACAGCTACAGAGTCTTAGGTTAGATTTGAATCCGCAGGAAATTATTTTTTAAAAGGTTATTATTCATTTTCCTTATGTTTATTTAGGACTTCCTTGTATACTCGATTGTCTAATATAATTAATGGGATGAACATGTAAAGGTTTTCTTAACATTAGGTTATAATGACCTTATAACAAACTGGTGTTATAAGCGGAATATTCGCTATAATCAAAAAAGATTTTTCAAGTTTTATGACATTTTTGTGAATGTTATTCATATTTTCGGTAAAATTTTCCTCTTTCCATTTTTTTAGTTTTGGTATTTAGGAGAACCTACATATTAAGGATAATAAACTTCTGTAATGTATGAATTTCTTCATTTTTATAAAGCTTCTTTGAGCACGTATAAATTATAAATTTTCCTCATTTTTCAGTTAAAATGATAAAATGAGGAAATTCTATATTGTGGTTTCATATGATAAAATCATGAAATTCTACTCAATTGATAAAATTATAATAACACAATTGATAAAATAATGAAATTTTACATTATTGTTTCATTTGAAAAAAACAGAAGTAACAGTTTATTTTATCCAGTACTAGATTAGTGCATTAATTTTTAGTTACTGACTTAAAAATAAAAGTAATCAATTACCAGTTAATAAATCTAAGTGCTTTCTATCTTGTTTTATAAACTCTTCAAATCCAAATAGAGTTGTAGGCATTTCTTTGTTTACAGTAAGATATGTAATAATAACATTGAATGGCTGTCAATCAAAGTATTAAACTAAGATAATTGCTCTTTAAAAAATTTATATTTTGGGTTGGCTGTAAACGTGCACCACTTGAAGATTGTGATGATTGGGAGCTGATATGCCATTGTGTTACTTGGCAAGTTATTATAAAAAATTGTCAGCCTTCCAGCTCCTGTAAATGCTGGAAAAATCAATAGTTAACTGACCTAAAGATTATGTAAAATGCTATAATTGCCAACTCACCTTTTCCATTCAATTTTCACTGCCTTAAGGGCAATTGAACACTGGTGTTTTCTTAGGATGATTTTCTTAGGCGTGGTTCCCATCTTCATGCCAATAATTGATGGGATAAAGAACAGACTATAAGCTAAAATTTAAATCATTCGGTTGCATAATGTAAGGGTTAAGATTGATGAATAGATGATACCGCATATTAAAACTAGATTGAAAGATGATTAAGGGGTTTTACTAAGTTTGTTTTCACACAGATTTTTACTTCCGCTGCATCTTACACACCATATCAGTGTAATTGAGTCTAATAATTCCTAGGTTGAAAATGAAAAACCAAAAACAAAGCAAGCTTTTAGCATGCATAATTCATTTTCTCTTCAAGATATACATGTACCTGCCTGTTATTAGAATTATATATGCTATATTACTCCTGTCAAAAGATTTTAATTTAAATTTATATATAATATCTTGACAAATATAAACCCAGGACAAAAGCCTATACAGCATTTAAAAAAAGAAAAAACACAAATGATTAAAACTATTTTGTTTCTTCTTATATTTAATAACAATATAATGAAATCACCTTCCCAAAAAACGTGTACTTCACTATATGTATATACTTTTGAACTTTTTTATAATTGTTCATATTAAGGGGAGATGATGACTTTGTTAATGGCCCATTGGAATTTATTTGCACTCAAGTCTCATTCTCGGTATTAAAACCAGGTCCACAGACATAACAAAAATACCAAATTGAAGAAAATGCTAATCTAGTTGGTGACGAAGATTAATTCAATAAAATGCAAAATAAGGTTTAATTTTAAGGAATTTATTTTTGATATGCCTTTGAAGACCATTTTCATGCAATTTCGCCCTCTATGTCAAAATTAGAAGGTACAGTGAACATGCATTTTGTAACTGCTTTCCATCATTTTACTTTTTCTCCAGGATTGTGCTGCCATCATACTATCCAGAATCCAGAACGGCAATTACCTTCATCCCCCCTTAATTCCATTGATTTTCTAAGGTTAACTATGGCATTTATGGTTTCTCTTAGCAGTTTTTGCCTCATTGCACTGGCAGAAATTCAAAGTTTGAGATTTTACTTCAATTTCAATTCAATTTAATTCATACCCTACAATTTATGAGGGCTTGTTGTCAATATTTTAAACTTATTTATGCACTTTGTTGCAATACTTTACTCCATGTGTAACTAAAACAAAAACTGGAGTGATTATATAATTTTATATTCATAGTAAATCAATAAATATCAATTTATAGTCATAGTATATATGCCACATACCTGCTGTTTCGATTATACTTAGAAAATAGTTCTATATGTATTCTACACAATACTGAACTCAAGCAGTTTTGTGTATGAAAAACTGTATTAAATAGCGGTTGTGTTTCTTAGAATTGTCCAATTAATTTAATTTTTCTTCTTTTAATTATTCTATGGATTCAGTCCCATTCCCATTATCAAGAAATGTTGGCATCACATAGGGCGTTAAATCAACACTTTTTATAGCTAACTAATTGTTGTACAACTTAACCTAGTTAAATGTTTAAGGCAAATGTACAAGCAAGCGTTGTTTGCTACTGATTTCAAATTAATAAAAAGGCAAAAGCTTTATTTTAATTGGGTTGCAATGCCATGGGGCACTACAATGTTATGCACTAAATTAGTTTTGTAGAAATTAACTGTGCTTCTAGTGTATTTGTTGCACAGCTTCCGGCTCTGCCACGTGTTTCCTTACCTGTCTTGGAGGGATTCTCCCATAGATGCTCGACCAGTGGATGTCCTAATGCAAAAAGGGTGGGGATTTGGGCTTTTTTTTGTCCTCCATCATAACCAGTTTCTTCTTCTTTATCATCACTAGGTATATAAACCAATTTCAAATGCTCACAAATTTAGTTCACTATCACAGGGTGTGCACTGGCTGGTGATATTTACTGGATTTGTATAAGGACTCGCCTTTGCTGTGTGGAGGATTTACTTTCAAAATGCTAATTCAATTTGTAGGTATCCTACTAGCTTTTTGTTTTCTTTAGAAAAAGCATATTACTTTTTGTGCATAATTTTTATTTTTTTTGGGAAATATTTAACTACACCCTATAGTAAGCAAGTGGATTTTCCAACATGAATAATTTGGTCATTGAGAAATCTGATATTGTTTAATTTTAGGGTTTTTGACACAGTATTGAAGAGCTTTTTAAAATTAACGTAATAATTGATTATTTTATTGGATTAAGTTATACTTTAACAGATGATAGATTAGAGATTCTATTCACTTGTCAATTTGTACAAATGTCAAAATATGTCCTAAAAAATATGATGCTTTTTATGCTTTACATTTAATTTTGGGAGCAATTTCAGCAAAACTAAGGGTGCATATAAATATGAATTCATCAATTTGGTGCATCTGACTAAAATGCAGAATTGCAATATGTCTTTAATATAAGTTGATAAATGCATGCTTCTTAAATTTTTCAATTCTGCATTTTAGTCAAAAGCACCAAATTTATGAATTTATATATGCACCCTTAGTAACCTATATAGGTATTGTCTGGCAGGGATAATTTGACCCTGGAAAGATGCATGCAAAGATATTGTCCAAATTTTTGATTTTCTCACTCAAGAAGACAAGTATAATTATTGTATAAGTATATATGTATAAGTACAAGTATAATTATTGAATGTTTTGATGGATTAGAATAAGCAAGTATAATTAAAGAGGTTGTAAAAATTACAAATATTTTAAAAACAAACATTAGGACTAATCTACAAATCCAAGGGCCATTTTTTTCTAAATTTACTTGATATCTTTCAAGCTGTATTATGCACTTGATACCTAGATTAGTTAACTTTTCCTTTCAAGTTTATTCATTATGGGAAATTATTCTGTGGGAACTACTTATCAATCCTATGTTGACTCTAGGGTGTGGGTTTGAATTGATAAAAATTAAAAATGAGAAAAATTTGATGCATTACAATTTCTGGAATAGAGTTATAACTGCGCATTTACTAACTATATACCCTCGTAATATTCTTCACCAGAAAATTTAATTATTTTGACTGAAATGTTATTTTTGAATTTCAGATCTACATCACTTTATGTTTGATTGGTGGTATATTTATGTTTCCTTCTGGAAATTCTGGAAAAAATACACGAGAGTTACCTCCTCCACCACCACCACCAAGACATTCTGCTCCAATAATTCTGCTTCCACCGCCAGATTATGAAGATAAACGACCTCATCCTCCTCCTCAATTTGAGGATAAACTGTCTCACCCTCCTCCTCAGTTTGAGGATAAGCCACCTCATCCTCCTCAACATTTTGAGGAAAGGCCTCCCCTACATTTTGCCGAAAAGCCTCCTCCACCACCTCCACAACCCTATGATGATTATGCAGTAAGTTTTTTTTTAATGATATGTCTGTTCAACTGAAACACATACCAAAGTCGATCACCTAGCGACAAAAAAAGATACTAGGAACAGGCTAGAATATATTATCTACAAGTAAAATTGAAAGTTCTTGAGGTTTACATATAGCAAATTTTTGTCAGTTCCTAGTATTGTTTTGGTCCACTTGCAAAAGTTGAACAAACAAGGTTGTATTTGTTTGATTGTTCCATGCTGTTAATATTAAGACATATTTTTAAAAAATTAGGAACCTCGTAATTACCAATTCAACTATCTAATTGATGATCAGTACACTGGCAATTATCAAACGAGGGAAGAAACTAAAGATGGACCCAGAATTACCGGAAGTTATTCTTTGAGAGAACCAACTGGCGCCATTCGTATTGTTAAATATATTGCTGACCATTATGGATTTAGAGCCATTGTCCATCGAGTATGGCCTGGTGAAGAGAAACCCATACACTAATCAATTTAACCATCCAACTTTTGGTAAACTATACTGTCTCAAGAAACTATTTATTTGGGATTCATTTGTATTTAAATAGCTTAATCAAATCATTATACATAAAAACATGAAAATTTCATCGTTTTTTAGTGAAATTCATTTGTGTGTCCAGCCCAGCTTGCAGAGCCAAATTCAAAACGACTCCAATCTGTCATAAATATTCATATAATGTTTTTCAGTAATTTCTAATTAATTTACCAATTATTATTGCAGCATTATAAATTCTTCATTATTTTTTATATTAAAGGAAAAATCCACCTTAAAAAGTTATTTAAAAGCAATTGAACATATCAAAAAATAGTGCATATTCAATTTTTGGCAACTATATTATTATGTTCAGTCTAGTTGACAAAAATTGGAAATGCACTATATTTTATATTCGAATGTCTATAGAAATATGTTTTTTATGGTAACTTCACCTTCATCTGGGTGGGCAATATTCCCACCCATTTCAATGTTGAATCACAAGTATGAATGATGGAATTTGTGAATGTTCCAATCTGCATTAATAAACGTTAACTGGTTTTCAGATGATTATTTTTATTTGAATAACTTGATAAATTTCTATTGAGAATTGCTGAAGATGTATGCAGTTTTATAGTTTTATGTGCCATTAATTTCATAAAATAAGATACAATATTGCATTGCATAACATTAGCAATAAAACGTTTATGAAAATATGTGGTATGGGTGTGATTATGTCGATTAGTTAAGTTTATTATTTTTTATACAATTTTTTATATTTATGTTTACAAGTCTGTTTTTTATAAAGGCTGTCTTGTTTCATAAATAAGCAAGACAGACGTCTGAGTAGTAAATAAAAAAGTGAGGAGAATTTTGTCATCATAGGCGATAATTTCTATAATCTAATCCAGTTTAAAAGAACTGATAATGCAATTTTGGTGCTTATATATTATCTATCATCAGTTGCAATCTCCCTGCGGTGCAATTTGAAAACCTGATTTCAAACTGATGCATGCAATGACTTTTCTGACTAATTGCAATACTTTAGTTGCACAACCAATGTTAATTTATCGTCATTTTTTTTCTTTTTTATATGTATATTTTACGTAAAATTTTCCTGTATACTAGATGAAACGCCTTGTCCATAGGCATTTTAAAAACTTCTCATTATGTTTACCCAAAAATCCATATGGTTGTGGATTTTTAAAGCATGACTAGTTTTATTCACCTTTTGTTTTTTTCCTTATATTTTACCAAGTATGGAATTAAAGAGAAAATATAAGTAGGGCAATTGTATGTCTATATGGGAAAAGTTGAAATTTTATCAAGTTGAATATGCTTTTGCATGGAGAAACTCACATCCACGCCCTGCTTTAATTTCCATTAGGTTAAAAGTGCCTAAAGTGAAATTATATTTCATACAAATGACTGCATGCAGTTTTCTTGATCAGTCTCACGATTTCAATATTTCATTTCGATTTTTCCCATAAACACTGATTTACTTAAGGGTAGTCAAATGTTTAACATTTTGCTATGTTTTGTTACTATCAATGCGCAATTGATTTGGGAGATTATGGCACCCAAATTTAGATGGAGCCAAGTACTTTTGCCGAAAACAATAAAGAGAAAATTTCTATAAAATAAGCAATGTTTTGTTAATTTTTGGCTTTCTATCTCTGATCAGTTTCCGCGGCAATTTAATCAAAAAGCGCTTTGCAGATTGAGGGAAAAAAAAAACATTAATAAATTTCCAACTGTGAGTTTGATCCAACGTTTGATTAATGATGGCATACTTAGTTTGAATTTGAGGGTGCATAAAAACTAGCATATCGCGACCCGGGAAATGAAGAAGACTAAGTGTTATTGGCATGTCAATTACTTTCAATGGATATTCCCACGACACTTAATCTTATGCATTTCCCGGGTTGCGATATTAGGATGTTATCGGAAGTATCTTGTTTTGAATTAAACATGCTGATAGATGAGTTCAGTGCAGCTTCAATGAAAAAAAAATTTGTTATTTTTAAAAGGTATTTTTAGTGACAGTGAAAATTGAATTGTGAGTATTATATTAGCAGAACGTAGTTTGAGTTACAAGTAATTTTAATTATTCTTACACATCTAGCAATTATTTGTTACTTTCTTATTCGTGATATTTTCTGTACTTGATAGGTATAAGGTGGACCACTATAAACACGCTGTTGTAATTTATTTTAGATATTTCTAACATTATTTAAACTTATGGTTCTTGAAGCCTTGTAGTCGTAGACACATCCTTAATTGAATAATATAATAAATTTTCAAATGTATTCCGTTAAATATATTACATTCAATTCAACTCAGTACCCTATACAATCAGCCATATATACAATATCATTTATTATGGAGAGTGGGGCACTGTGGAGTGGGGGCATTTGAAGATTCTTCTCACGTGATGTGGTGCAGTGCACGTGTAAATTACTTTGTGTGTACTGGATTTGCACGTGCACTGCAAAATGTGGCTTCTTTGGATTCATGTACATGTAAATCGTGTTAGTAGCCATTAATTATATTTTTTTAAATTTATTATTAAATAACTAAGCATGACATAATTGTGAAATTTTGGAAATGGTATTTTCTTAATGCATACCATTGCAAAGAAAACTACTTTTTTCTAGGGTGGTCTTCCCCTTTCAAAGAAATGTAACTCAAATGTTTTGCTACAAGCTCTACCAAATTCATTTTGTTAATTCTGTCAGATGTCCTCTGATGCCTTTCTGAAGTACAAAACTACGAGCGCATACGAGCCGCGTAAAACCCTTTTCAAAAACTTTACATAACTTTAAAAACTTAGGGGGAAGGCAGCTAGCTCAGTAATTTTTTTTTTTAAATGATTGAGAATATCAAAAAGGACATACCCACATTTCGTCAATGTTATCTCTAGTTTTTTTTTTAAGGATAAAAATTCACCTGAAATTATACACCCTGTAGCCTGGTAGGCTTATATCAGTGACTTGTTCCTATATATATATGCTTTAGTCAAGGTAGCTTATTTCGGTTTAGGCAATGCAGTATAACACAAAATGCAAATTATGCAAGATTATAGGAGCAAGGGGGGGGGGGGGACACAGTGGCCTATCCCCTCGACCCAATTTCCTTATGTAAAGGGAATACGTCATAAAACCAGTCATGCTCAGCACTAATGGTTTGCTTCCCCACCCCCACCCCCCTGGACCTTGGTTTCCCCCTACCCTACCCCACCCCCCAGAAATAATCTTGCAAGCACCTATGCAGAGGGCTATTACACATCAGCACTTGTAGATGTGAGATCGACCATATTGTGGGCAACATGTGGAACATACCCTCATTACATGGGTGTACATCTGTGTCCGATATCCAGCAATTTTCATTCAAATAGTCCCATGCACCACTGTTTCCATACTCAGGTGCATTCGGGAGACCTGTGTTCAATTCCCAGGTCGGCTGTCTTGACTTTGGTTTTCGTGGTTTCCCAAAATTCCTCCAGGCGAATGCTGAGGCAGTTCCACTAAATGTCGGTCACGACCGTACTCTCACATTAAATAGGATAGTTATCCTGAGAGTGAGATATACCCCCCTACTAAATGGTATTTAATTGCTGACTGTAGGGTAATCAGTTGAATTGAATTGAAAACACCCATACGGTTATATTTAGTGAATGTGGACTTTTTTAAACATTTCGTATATAGGCCTACAGTGGCGGATCCGAGAAGGGAGGGGGGGTGTCCGGACCCTCACCACCACCATCAACCGGCAAATCATATTACTATACCTATATATCATTATGCAAAGTTTGGGCCGAGATAAATTAACCCTTGGAAAAATTCATGTCTTGGACCCCCTGTTTCTGTCACTGTTTATATAGATAAAACAGGCTGACCAATCAAATGGTTCTCCACATAATACGCACGTGCAATTATGAACATATATATAACGTAGATGATTAGCCTATAGAAAAAAGCAAAATATTTATAGGACGGTATTCCCTTTAAAAAGACATAGGCAATTTCGGAATATGAATAAAAAATAGGACAAATTGCATTTTTGTGTTCATATGAATTTTGGTCAATTCCCACTGTTGATCCCTGTGTGTAACATTGTGGGAGTGGGGAGATGAAACTACATCCTAGCTTAAAATTGAGCCGCATCCAGGTCCACAGAAACTGCAGAAACCAGTTCCGTGCAGGTCGTTTTAAGGACTCTCCAAACTCTCTTTTGAGTGATATATTGCATTTTAGTAACTAATAAAATGTGGGTCAGGGTCTTAAGTTAAGCCCTGTCCCTTTTCAAAGAATTCCAAGTACAAGCTGCAGATTCTATCTTTGACTCTTGGTCAGCAACCACTGACTACCACGTGCCAAGGTAAGATACGGCAATTTCAGGTAGTATCGTGTGGCAACCTCTAAGTACGTACAGGGGAGTCAAAGGTAAACACTTTAGAAACCACACCGGCCATTTTCCCCACAATGAACTGACCGTTTTCAAAGGGTCCCAGATAGGTGTCACTTCATCAACAAGTGTTTACGCTACAAACACGTATATGGGAGGGTGTCAACAACAATAATAATACAATACAAGGAGACCCTAGGATGGCTCATTTTCAACGTATATTTATAAGAAATGCAAAAGGATGCCTTCAATGGACAACCACTAACTGCTCTCGGCTATCGCAATATTAGGGCAACTCCACTGACCACACAAAACTCATCAGCGGTCCATTGCCCATTTCCCCGTTTTTATAATGTACCACGTACCTTTTGTGCTTGTGTCACTCGGGAAAATTTACGATGGGCCTAATTACTACTTGTTGCACTGCAAATGGAAAAAACCTTAATCCTACCACTTTTTTTCAGTAAAAATAACTTATTAAAATTGTACCAACAATTGAATAGAAAAACAACAGCTTTCTTTTTTCAAACTTTTGGAAATTGCAATTTCTGCTCAGTGAGTCGGAACCCTAGTGAAAAAGTCCCATTCAAACCCATTAAAAAGTCAATTGGTGTAATTGGAATAACCCATTTGGCTTACTGGTATTATTGGTGGTAATTGGAATAGTAATGGGAAGTTATGGGATCCTATTAGAATGGGACTTCTTTTTAA
>JAQFYV010000147.1:0-14055 GCA_034695065.1 Choneiulus palmatus | reverse complement strand
AGCTGATTACACTAATGGACACCCTGTAAATAAACGCTGCCTTGGCATGTTCCTTTAGTCCAATCAAGCTTTAGTAAATTTTCCAGCAAAAATTAAGTGGTGCTTGACTGGACCAAAGGAGCACAACGTCACAGATGCAACTGTCATATGTTTCAATTGTAGGCCTATGCTTTTCATTTTTTTTTAAAAAAAATAGAACTAGATTGAACCTGTGGTTACCAAAATTTGGCTTTGTACGTTTTTTAATAGGCTCTATCGTTTGAAAAAAAAAGCTCTATAGGAGGGTCACTATCCCTTTAATTTATTATTAAATAACTAAGCACGACATAGTTGTGATATTTTTGGAATACTATTTTCTAAAGGTATACTCTTGCAAGAAAACACTTTAAAGATGTACTGTATGCATGTGAACAGAATCATATTCCTTCTCCCCTCCACTCCTCAGCTGTATATTTGTTAAATCAGTTTAGTCTTTAAAATATAAGAAACATTTTTTATTTTATTCTTTAAAAAATTACCTTTGCCTTTCTTTACAAACTAATGGACACATGCCTCCTTTTATATCATTAAACATAAAACCTAAAATCAAAGAGATTTAATAAAAAGTTTGGCATGTGGGGACTAACTATATACATACAATAAGATGATTTCAGGAAAATTTATACTAAATGAATACCTTTACTTTGTAGCCCTTTACTTTCACGATAAATCAAAAAAATTTAAAGTTATCACACTGATCAACAAAACTGATAAAAATAAAAAAATGAGTTTATATTATGCATACATTTTCAATGAAATCCTTCCAATAAAAAACTGAATTTTGTATAAAAGAGTTAACTTAACGTACACATTACGTAATTTTTTAAAAAAAAATATTATGCAAATCGCTGCAGGTGCCCTCCAATTCACAAACAATTTACCCTCCGTAAAACACAAAGCTGTAGTAAACTAACTTAACTTTAATTAAATTTCCTGGACTTTCATTAGGATGATCTCATTATTACAGATACAAACTCCGTTAATAATATAATTATTGGAACTAGTGAAATCTTAATTAACACAGCAATGCATGCTGCACGATTAAATTTCATTCTATTATCGGATGAATTTAGAAATTTTGAGGTTTAATACGTGCAGGCGTCATAAATATGATTAATATTTAAACAACAAAAAAAATTGCAATACAAATCTGAAAAGTAATGTGAAGAGTCCAGAAATTTTAATAAAAACTGGCTAGTAATATTCCCAGGTGCTAGGTAGGTCATGGACTTACGGTCAGATTAAACATTATCTGAATGCAAACTGATTTAGGGTTATTTACGAGTAATTAGGATTGTAAACTCTCAACCAATGTCTTGATATTAACCTGAGATTTCTCAATTAGTGTAACCAAACCCATGCTTAACATATGGCAGTGATATCATACTCACTTATCATGTCTTTGTTTCCATTATAATTAAGCAAACCGAATTAATGTTTTAAAGGATTTTACTGCACAAGTTGACAGTTTTGCATAGTTAAACCATAATTCATGCTATCTATGGTTTTTGTAAACCATAATTCATGCTATCCTGGTTAACAGCAAGTTAACTAATGATTTAACTTTTGCTAAAACTGTTAGATAAACTGAATAATTGCGTGTAGCTAGCACCTGGGAAATTTACATAAATCCTGATAATGGCAAATGAGATTCAATCGAAACGTTACAAGTATCAACGGTTACCATAGGCCGATTAACGTACGTAAAAAAACACTTGAATTAAAAAGATTAAGAGGATAAAAAAGGCAACATCACATTTACGGGGACAAAATTTGCATTCGAGCCACACACACACACACACACACACACACATATAAAAGAAACAGAAGAAGAACAACAAAAGGCATTAACTGCAGCAGTATTTAAGGAGATAAAATCCTCCGAAAAATTCAGAAAAAAACTATACAGGGGCGCACTTCAGTAGCCCGCCAATACGAGGGAGACTGCGTTTCCTATGACATGAATGGGCGTTAGCTAGGTTCTGCACATCGCACAGCGGTCAGACACTTGAAGATCATAACCCATTGTTGTATAAATGCAGCAGATTGTCGATAGTGTACTTTCCCCAAGAATACGGTTTTGAGTTGAGAACGATTAGGCTTACCAGAAATAAGTATCTGCCTCGTTGAAAGAATTTTTCCTCATATGAATATTTCCTTCTTTTTTGAAACATTGTGGCCGGTTTGCCCTTGAACGATGGCTGTATCGGCATCAGGGGCATCGTGCGCACCTTTGTCTTCGTGAGTCTTATATTCCCCTTTATGCCTCGACACATAGCGGCCAATAAGAATGGCCATGGCAATTAAGGCCAAGAAAATTATGGCCAAAATACCTTAGAAAAATAAATGACATTATTAATATGTGCCAAATTTATACCAGAGTATGTACAAAGAATTGCACTTAAAAAGGGGACCTGCACCCTCAGGAAATTTTTTCCAAATGATAAAGCATATTAAAAGTATAAAACCAAATTTCGGCAGCTGAAAAGCCTGGATATGCTCCATTCACGCATCAGTCATTTTTTTGAGCGAAACAATATATTGAAGTGTGACTGGAGTAAAGAAATACATCACGGATGCAATTTGTTTTAAACGGTGCATCACTAGTCTATTCATCAATGGTTTTTATTTATTTTTTAACAGAGAACATTGTTGTCAAAACATACTTTTGTGATTTTGTTGATATGCTCTATCATTTGGATGCAGTTCATTTAAAGAAGCCTCATTAAATGCTGAAGAAATAAAAGTGAACATTGAAATTAGAAGAAAAGACTTACAGCAGAGCAGGAAATAATTCTTCAATAAAGAATAAGGGATTCAAAAACAGATTTTCCATCACCACTACAAGGTTCATGCAAAATGTTGCAGGAAGGAAGGCTACTTCCCCTCACCGAAATATAAAGTTTCCTTGACATTCCAATTTTGGCAGCATAATTTTGCAGACCTTATAATTAATTGCAATAATTCAATAATTCAATAATTAATTAATTATTGAAAAACGAATTTAATAAAAAATTTTGAATATTTTATTATATTGGTCTACTGCATTAAATTGAACACAGTATCTGAATAGTTATATAGGAATTTTTACCTAACTTCATAGAAACATTCATTTTCTAGTTTTCCAGGTCTCTAAGGACCCTACTTTTAACCTAATATTATCCTGAAAACATTTATTTAAAGAGTAGATTGTGCACAATGATCAAATAACTTAGCAAACAATCCTTTTAAAAATGGGATGGAACAAAAATCTGCACAAATTCACTTCCAAATTCAATTATGTAAACGCCTGTTTAATTATTATCAGATCAGTTAAAAGAATAGGACCAATGAACCAGTAAGATATTTTCAGGGAGATTAATGGAATTTAAGTACCTCCTAAAACGGCAGAGTCGGCACGCGTGTAGCCTCTGCTCTCGATGAGTATGCTAGGGTCGAACGTCGGCGGCGGCCTAGTTTCTGCCGGTTCGGGTAAATACGTGACGGCCTCAATGCCACAGAAGTCTTCACGCAATTCTCCAGGCCAGGAACGGATGTTAGCTGGCCTCTCCTCTTGGAATAACAACTTTAAAACATAAACGTCGTCGAACTCGATTCTCGAAATACATCCGACGAAACCTTGCCCAGCTGGCATACTCCCTACACAAGAATAGCCTCGTACTTTAAGAAAAATCACTACATATCATCTAGAAAATAATAACAGTTACATTTCATCACACTTACTGTTTCTACCAATATGTAAAGTTTTTATATTGTCAAATTGTACGTCTTGAGTTCGGTCGATTGGAAAAGTATGCAATTCGGGAGCGTAGTTGTCAGTCTAGAAAATACTAATATGTAATTTTTTCTATTCCAAACTCACCCGACAAAAGCAGAGGGAGTGTTCATAAACATACCTGAATTACTAATGTTCTTCCACCATTCTGGCGATAAATTTTGACATCGTGAGTCTGACCATTTGCGAGGGAGAAATTGGAGATGACCTCTCTCCGTTCAAAGCCAAAATCAAAAACAACTTTAATATGACCTGAAAAAAAGTTTGACAGAATTAATAGTTGCCAGTAATTCAAAAAGTACAATTCATAATTGAATATGGTTATGCAATATTTCCACTCTTATTTTTTCTTGTTATTCCCAGCTGGCATCATGAAACCATGTTAAGGGAGTATTCAAATATTACACAGCACAATTAGGAGGAAGGGTAGTTTAAAATTAGACTATGGTGCACACGTAGGTTGCATTTTAGTCATTAGAACATTTTCTTAAACAAATTTAATGTCATCATTCTCTCTTCAAATTACCTTCATTGCTTTTTTTAGTTTTAATTATTAAGTTTATTAAATTGATGAAAAAATTAAAAAATTACATAACAAAAGGGAGAAAGACTTAAATTCTGTTACTGTGTATTACCACAGAGGATGAGAGAGCCTAATACGGTAATAAATTAAAACACTGAAGTGAGGAAAATATCTGAAATGTGTATTTGCAAGTATTTCCATATTTCCTTTTGAAAATACAAAAATCTGTACAGCGGGCGACATGCAAAAAAATAAGCATTAAATAATGACGAGTTAAGTTTTAACAGGCCAATCACAGTTAAGCGCTCACTCATTAACCCGTGCAAAAGAATTTGAAGAAAATGGTGATCAGCATAAGTGTTCTATATTTTCTAAATTCGCAAACATTCTATTTTCCCATGGCATTCTGATTTTGGTTTTGCTGTCTCCAAACAGGTAAGCGTTTCGCTTTGGCGATTATTTCTGAAGTGTGAATTTTAAGAATTCATTACTGCTTCCGCGCTTTATGGACTCCCTCCTTATGTTATGTAAATATTTCCTGACTTTCAAGCAGCAAATTCAATAACACACATACCACTGTTTGCCATGACTACGCTAAGATATTCCCCAGTGTAGCCTTTTAATCCCATAAGCAATCCTCCAGGCTCAGTGGTGAAAAATGCAACTCTGATTTTCTCGGCCGTCGTCGATTTATAAGTGCCATCGAAGTCGTATTCAATCATGTCGTCTTGTCTCAAATGAACGCCGATTTCTGTCAGAAAACATTTCGAAATCATCAGTGAAACAAGCGATCCTGAAAATAACATTGGAATTACAGAATAAAATATTGAATACCGTCAGCACAAATGGGTCCCTTGAAGGCGGTGTAACGACAATCGCAAACATAATGTGAATAGCCTTCGTGGCAGGTGCCGTTGTTCAAGCAAGGACCACTTTCGCATTTTCCAACACAACCTGGTAGAACTCCATACAGCCCACTCTTGGCAAGGTGGTACATGTCCTGTGGTCGACCATTGAGCATCAGGGAGCGCAAGCAGCCCACATAGCCATCGCGATAATCAACAGTTGCTCCTGAACAGGCGAAATAAGAAATGAAACTTAACACAATGCATGACAGTATCATGCAATAAGAAAATGGCTGCCACGTACCAACTACAAATTCTGAAGTTAAATAAATGGCTCTGGATACTCCAATGGGCTCTCTGATTTTGTTACGCAAAGATCCATCGACAGTTACTTCTGCTTCTTTTCGATTCCTTTCAACTAAAACGCTATGCCAGTTATTGTCATTCAATCTTATGGCAGTTTCAACACTGACACCTAAGGGTCCGTTGCCAGCATAATAAGTAAATTGAATCTGATCGCCGCCTAAAACCCCAGAAAACGCACGAATATTAATTTGTTGCATTTTCAAACACAAAAGTAACAATTAAAGGGGAAGTTCGACGATAGAACATAAAAACTGAGCATATCCAAGTTTCTGTAACTAGGTTGACTATGAAAAATGTCATCGATTGACGTCACTTTCTTATACATGGTGCTTGATAAAAAAACATTTTTATGTCTATTTCTTATAAAAAAAAAACTAAATATAGTTGCCAAAACTGTTACAAATAACTTTTTTTATGATGAACTTCCCCTTTAAATAGCTTATCTCAGTCTTTCTAAAAATGTATTTCATTTAAAACGACTGACCCACAAGGGCGACTTTGATGTAATCCGTGGGCCCTCTGCTATGAATAAACACGCCATTTATTGCCGTGGTTTTAAATTCAAAATATATGTCACCAGAATGACCCATGTCGAACGTTGGATAATTTATAGTGGCATCCTGCTGGCGGAAGGTGACGACGCTATCATAGATATCTGCACATACAAAACACTATGTTACAGGCCAACTTACATTGAAAAACATGAGCTTCAAAAATAAAAAACAGGACTTACAGTCGCCTTCGCACATTAACTGCCCTAATGTGTATCTTCCCTCTTTGTTATCTAAAGGAGTGCCGGTGTCGCCGAATCGCAACTGCCGAACCGGAAGAAACCCCTTATCCGTGATATCTCCGCCGTCAGACTGCCAGTCGTCCCTAAACGCATCGCAATTACACCAGCGGCTTCTGTCGATACAAGTTCCGCTGAGCGCGCAGGCACACTTCTGGGTGCCAGGCAAAGAGCCGGCCCAGTAGTCCATTTTTTGGTTACCACGTGACACCCACCAGGAGAATGGTTCAAATCTCCTATCACGTACTGTAAAAAACAAAAGGAAAAGTTTGAAAATCCCTATTGCATTTCTTGTATTTTAATGGGGTAGCCCATCCTAAAAATAGGTTATTTGTTATTTTTAATCAAACGAACATATCAAAAATAGCGCATAGTCAAGCTTTTGCATGTGGTCTTCCTTTTTTACACATGAAAAGTAAAAACGGTATTATGAGACAAGTGACGTTAATTGATGATGCAATCCTTCTTCTTGGCCTTCACCAAGAATTTCATCATCGACTAGCGTCATTACTTCACAGGGTGCTTCATAAAACCGTTTGTAAGTTGTTTTTATTTTTTTATAAAAAAAAGCTAACCAGAACAGATGCCGAAACCTGGATACGCTCTATCGTTCCGAAATAACTTTTTAGGGCAAACTTTCCTTTAAAAAATTCATACGTAACACTTACTAGGACTGTTAAACAGTCTAGATTTTTTACACTCGTAAACAAGACTTTGCTTGCAGCTTCGAGACCGATTTACGAGTTCCGTGATTTGATCCCAGTTCGCGTCATATATTATATCTTGACTGAAGCTTCCTGGTTTATCAAAGCCATTGATTGTGGTTGTTTTATCGTTACGATGACCAAGCGTTGTCGTAGTTTGTGTAAAATAAGCTAAAGTAACGTATGTAGAAAAACAGTGAACACAAATATCTTTTGAGAACATTTTCACTAATTATTCAAAGGTTAAAAGCACTGACCAGATACATCACAAAGAACAGGGAAAGGGTCAAGTGGTCCACTGCCATCAATATCTATCATGATGTTATCCCGGCGCATTTGTCGATTGTTTTGATGAAATGCTTCACAGGACAGAGGTTTAATGGCTACAATTGATTATACAATTAAAGAAGTGTGAATGAAAACGTATTATCTGATCCCTACAAAACACGTAGAGTACACTAAGAACAATTTGCCCTCATCTCTCATAATCTGTTTCATTAGAGCCACGGTCAGCATGCCTAAATCTGTGTGGGGGAAGGGACGCTACGGATATAAAGAATTCAGAAAATTCTACAATTAAGATGTTAAAATGAAAGTTAACTAAAATAGCACGACAAAGAAGTGAAAATTTTTTTTTTTAAATTATAGAATGGAATGTTAACAACAGAACAAATTACAAATTTTGAAAAACCACACGGACTCAGGACAAGTGACACTCCCTTCAGGTTTGGTTTCTAATCATTGGGCCTTTTAGGTGTAGGTAAAAAAGAAAGTGGCAACATCTTACATGTGTGACATACTGCTCCTCCATATCCAGACTCAAAACATTTACAGAAAAACTCATCGGAATTTTGTTCACAGACGCCTCCATGCTCACAAGGGTTTGGATTACACCTAAAAATAATATATGCAGTATTAAAAGTGCATTTTCAAAAGTAATTCAAGCAGTGCACAATTCTAGTCTATTGAGCGTCTTTTTAGTGTTTGCGTAATTAATCACGTTGCACACACAAGTAGTCACTACAATAAAACAACATGGTGGCATCTGCTCTTGAGCTTACTGGGAGGTGACTCAAAAGAGGGCGTCGAAACACTGTTCACGTCTAAACTGGAATAGACTACAGATATTAATCTTACCTGTCAATCATTTGGCATGAATCCTTGAGTATTTCACCGACAGTGGACAAAGGTTGTGTGACAGTACCATCAATAGAAATATACCTCATACAGCCCACAAAGCCAGCTGATCCATGCAAACCACCTGAATTTGCAAAAACGAAAAATGGGCAACTGTGAAAACTTGTTTGAAAATCAAAACAGAGTTTAAGAAAATAAAAATCAATAACTGAAAATTACCTCCTATGAAGTAGCGGTTTCCGGTGGTAATTTTAAGTATCCTGCGAATTTTAACGGGCCTACGATCTACGTTGATTTCCGTAAAATTTTCGGCTGCTATGAGAATAGCTTTGTGCCAGGCGCCATCATTGAACTTTTCTATTGAATAAATAAAAAATATTACATCAGGAAACAACTTAAAAAAAAAATTAAAATACCAGTACAGGTAGTATAAAACTCACCAGGAAATTCATCAATGGTGACTCTAGGAATGTTTTGCACAGCTATGTCAATTTTAATTTTGCCTTTATTAAGGTATAACTAAAGAAATCAAATTAAATTAATTTAGCAAAGAAAACCAGTACAGGTGATTAAATCACCAGCAAAATTAAGAAGGGCGGGGATGGAGGAGGGGGGGGAGAGAAGGGAAGAGAGAGATATTACCTTAAGTGATCCTGGTATAGAAAATTTATGGTAAATCAGCAGTCCTTCTTCGTTAAAAGTTCGAAAGTCAACGCTAATGTTGAGACTGCCCATTCCTTCGTTAGCTTTAAGAATGAGATGAGAATCTGGATGCTTAAAGGTGATGGGCATAATCATTTCATCCTTAAAAAAATCGCAGGCGAGATATTAGCTTCCCGAAGTTGCTGGCAGATTAAAATATAAAGTAACATGCTTTAAAAATAATCTTACCCTGCAAAAAAACGCCGTTCCATATTTTGTGTAAGTGAAATCCTGCTTATATTTCAGATCATAAATCAAGTTTGTATAATTAATGTAGAGATTCTCAATGCAACCAGTAAAATTATAAGTAACAATTAAGCCTTCAACGTTAAAGTTCGGCACACCACCGATAAATATCTAAAAAAAAGGTATTAAATTAACATTATTACCCATCATTTGAATTCTGTAAAAAGCATTGTGAGTATTGCAAAGTGTAACTATGTTTCAAGTACATTTCTATTTAAAAACGAAAACACAATTGTACATGCCTCTCTATTAAGATCCAACTGTGAAAAGTCGCCCTTAATCTTCTGTTTGACAATCACACGATCCACAGTAAAAACAATATATTTATTGTGCCTGTAAATGATTGCATCGTGCCATAGATTATCATCTAAAAGGCTTCCAACTGTAACAGTGGTCATTTGCTTAGAACCTGTTTGCAAAAATAAAATAATTGAAAGCAAATGAAAAGAATGTAAAATATAATAACCTGGACGAAAAACGTCAATCAGAAATTCGAGGGTCCTACCCAAATCAATATTTAAAATTAATTTATTGTCCACCAATTGTAAAGCGAGATAATCTCCTTGCGTTCCTCTGCTGTACAAAAGGATTCCATCAGCATAACTCGTTTTAAAACGAATTCTAATATTGTCTTTATGGGACATTATGGGCTCATAACTCAAATCTTTTCGGACAAAGCCACGACCGTCTAAGCTCATGACTTGTTCAACTACACAAAAGGAAAAAAAATAGATATATGGACGGTACATTATCCTAATTAATGCACCCGGCTCAAAACACGTTGCTCACCGTAGTTACACCCGTATAACTCCACTCTCATAGATATTCTATCACTCCATCTTGTTGGGTTTATTCGAATCCATTGGGCTAAAATTGGATTGTCAAAATAATGCCTCTGTATAGTATTTCCATCACGATTAGCTTTGAAGAGCTAAACATTCAAAATAATTACGAGTTAGTAAACATATTTTGCAAAAAAATTAAATAAATAAAATATATGAGAAGTTCTACAAAGTGATAATTAACACAGAACACTAAATTTACTCATAAGAACATGAAAATATGTTGCTAAAGGCCTGCATTCTTGCACTTTGCAAAATATTAATGTAATACAGAACAAATTAAGATAAGGAATAGCAAATATTTCCAGTACAGAAAATAACTAGGATGCAATTTAAAACGTGCCAAACATTTTATGCACAGAAATAACTTTTTCACTACTTCCACAACCACATGTACCGGTTAATTCTGCTTAACAAAATTGTCACTGTACAGTAATAAGACTAATTTTAGCTAGATTAAATTTAACATAGTGGCGACAATATATATCAAATTAATTTGGAAACAGTGAACATCTATTTAAATTTACGACTTTAGACATTAAAATTTTAAATTACTTTTTTCAAGTGGCTTAAACCATTAAACATTTTTTACTTAAAATTAAATGCAGGTTTAACAGTAGGCCTACTATATATTTAATACATCCTGTTACAATCCCTTTTACTTGTGTGCCCCTGAAATGTTTCTAAAAATAATAATTTTAAATCTGTTATCGATTCATTAAACCTGAGTAATAAATTGTGACAATTATAAACTTGTCATCAGTTAATTTAATCAATTAGAATTCTCTTTCAAAGAGACTTTTAGCATGCCAAATTTCACTTTAGCATAATGGAAATGCTTAATACATCTCCGTTAACATTCAAGAAACAATAATTCTTAATTTTATATAAACACAGGGAAATCCCATGCTGTGGAATTTTTTTTTATAAAACTTGGGAAATAAATATTACACAAATTCCCAACACATTTGAATGCATATTATAAAAGCATGCAATTAAAAATAACAAATATTTCTGAGGACTGAATCATTCTGAAAAGCGAGGTCCATAACACTATCTAATGCAAATAAACTTTGACATACAGTATATTTGCCGTGATGCAGAAATGAGTACATTGTGATACAAATTCGGGCATTCCAACAAAAATAAATGGACAACTTGCAGAATACTCATTACTAAACTCCCACCTCTGCACTACCATCTGAGGCAGAGAAAGGCCGCCATATGCCACCACCATCATCACTATATAGTATCACATATTCTGTCACAAATTGCTGGCTGTGGATAAAGCCCTGAGTTGCTATAGACGTTATATTTTTGGTCCCCCCTAAATCGAAATCTATGTATTCATTGTAGGTATTGTTCATAGGTGACCACGCACTTTGACCTGTGATTAAAAAAGAAACAAAAGCTCATAGTTAATTATTAGAATGGAAACATGATTTACCTTCGTATTTCCTTCAGCATCTTTATATTCGGAAAAGTCTATTCCATTATTGCCGTACTCGATGCGATATTCCTGCACAAATTCCGATGTGTACGGACGACCCTGGGTGGCGATTGCCGTTACATTTTTTGTTTCGCCAAGATCAATCACAAAATACTGGCCAAAATCAGAATTGCCAGCGCTCCATGCAATTCGGCCTGAAATGGACATCAAACTGAACACACTGCTAGCACGTAGGTATGCGTGATAAAAGTTTTAGGGGTTACAGAGAGTGAAAATTTTCCAAGTTTTGCATCCCTGAACGGAAGAGTAAAGGAGAGAATGTCGGATTTTTTTTTAATACGCCGATGGGAAACACTATTAACAGCAACAGCAAGCTAGCTGAGCTTGGAAGTTGTACACAGTTCTCCCAGATGTAACGTGAGTGTGCTAACCACTGTGTAAACCTTGATCAGTGATAATTTTATGGGAGCTTTCGTTAGGGTAATACACAATCTTTCGGCACATTTAAAACGTCACAGTCACAGATAATTTATTTATAAAAAGGTAATTTACTTGCCACTGCAACATCACTTTAGAAATATCCCTGCAAAACATAGGACTTATCAAATTTTAATGAAATGCGAATTCACAGGCAGTAGACACAACAAGTGCGAACACATCATGGAGAGCTGGATATCAAGTATTGTTGAATGTATAGCGGCCAAATGGTTCTAAAGGGCGATATATAGGGGATTTGCAAATCTAGCAGCTGTATGCTGAATCATTTCAATTGCCATCAACTATGGCATAGTTTTTTTTAAAAAAAAATAATTTATTTTCAACACCAGGCTTGCGGTGCTTCCAAGTGGCCATTTCAGTTACAATTACAGCATAGTGGCCAGCCACTTCAGAGAAAGTAGGGGTATGTGGTGTTCCTTTTTTTGCCGTGGATCGCCAGGGCTTTTACCTACTCAACTGCGGTAAGGCCCGTTTTATTTTAAAAAAATAAATCTTTCTCTTTTCTTTTATATATTATTTGAGATATACTCAAATGAATGTCGACTGGCACCTTAGTGGCCACTGGGAAATGGTAAGGGCTTTCATTGTTGAAACATGGCCCACCAATTTTCAGGGTCATTACCCTTTGTCCTAACATCTCGAGCCATTGCCATGTCATGCTGACCACCTTGATACATTAGACATGTATATATTGGTATATGCCTAACAAGTGAGATAGTCAAACCTACTCACTAATAATGAACATTCAATTTAACAACATTTATCAAGTCAAATGTTTGTACTGAAATTTTACTATTCTACAAAATTATTTGATGAAAAACATAAATAAAAAAAACTCACCATTTAACCTTGCTTTACTGGGTCCTCTGTCAGAAGACAAACTGGACGTTGCTGTAATTTTGGCATTATCCAGCAATGCTGTATCACAGAAACCTACAATTAAAATTAATTGATAAGCTACAAAATTTTAAAAAGCTTCTATACCAAAACATGTATGAAGATAGGCAAAAAAAGGCCGCTAGCATATCAGACTTGGGCAGTATACATGGGTGAATCTCTCAATAGGTGACACATTTTAGGGTTGAAAGTGGTAGTGTCACCGACATATATGTATTAATTAAACTTTTATTGGTATACCTGTAAAAGATATGTAAAAATCTAAATAGGTATATAGCAGTTTACCAACACCCCGAATTTTGAAATAATTACGATTTATGCAAATCAACATATTGTGAACGTGAAACTTCACAAATGTCACGTTTTTTAACATGCTGGCGGTGAAATACCGCAACTATAACGCTTTTTTGTTAACTATTTTATGTTATTAAAATGCATCCACAGATCGTCAACTTAGGATATATCTAAAATTCACAATAATCACGTGGATATTCACAGCAATAACATGCAGTGCATGATGGTTGTGAATTTTAGGCCTATTTCTCTTATTTATCATGGTAACACAAGAGAACTGAGATGCCAGAAGGATGGAGATCTGAACAAGTAATCAGTGGCACATATATCTCCAATCATATCAAAAAATATCACCCATTACGTATTGTTTATTCATGCGAACGGCTGTGAAAACAAGAAAGCATACTTTCCAACTTTTAATTTATAACCTTTACATTTCTTAATATTTCAAAACGAATTGACAATTAAAACATTGTGTCCATCTTGCCTTTTCTGTCAACACCAAAGCAGATGTCGGTGCTGCCAACTTCATTGGCCAAAAAAGAAAAAAAATGCACGTGATGGTTGTGAAACTATTTCTTGGGACAGTAAATATTACACTTTTTATAAAAACATATACACAAGATATACAGAAATGTTCTATGACTTTATATTGTTCACTTCTAAAATAACACAAAACATTTAATGATATAGGCTATATGTTTTTTTCCCTATAGCCAGATAAAGCCAAAATTCTTCTGTGCATCACTGTTTGGGACAGCTCGATTTACATGTAATTCATGACTGTCACGCATTACTCTTATTCTTTTATAATTAAAAAAATTAAAATTTACTTCAATTTTTAGTATAATATATTTAATATGATAGAAAGCATGGATAGTTCACATAATAAATACATGTCCCTTCATGTCCATTGCATAGCACACGAAATGTAGAACCGGTCGTCT
>JAQFYV010000146.1:0-14056 GCA_034695065.1 Choneiulus palmatus | reverse complement strand
TTTTTTCATTAATGTTGGACCATTGGTTGCAAAATTAATCCTTTTTTTAATTTCTCAATGAGCCATTAACATTGCTCTAACCCCTACCTTAACATGACAGCCTATGGGAAACAAAAATGTAATAAAGTTATAACTATTTTTTTAAATGTGAAACAATGTCATTTTACTGTGTTTTTTATTTTTTTTAATTAGCTCTTTTTACATACCCTTTATATTAAGAAAAAAGCATGTACAAAAATTAAAAAATAAAATTATAAAAAAAATTATAGTTCCTTCTTAAAACACGGGTATAGAATAGGCCGATTACATATAAAAGAAAGGTTAAAAACGCACATAAAACGATGTTTTTTCCAATTTTAAAAAATAATGTTGATTTTTAAACTTTTCGTTTTCCATAGGCTGCCATGTTAAACAGTGAGAACTGCATCCACTATAATAAAAAATGCTATGAATAAAATATGCATTTACATATGGAAGAATATTCCTGAATTCCTGATTTCTACAGGGTGGGGCAAAAAGGAAGGGCCACCCTGGCAATCAAACATGGTTAATGCTAGGGCAAATGTTAGCATTTTGGATGACCTTGAAAGACTGCTTCAAGGTCAGTGATAACTACGTGATTAGTTAACCCCCCATTAGCTTTCATACCATGCAAGTTTCGTGGCCTTAGCATTATCCATGTTTGATTACCAGGGTGGCCCTTTCTTTCTGCCCCACCCTGTATAATTACTGACTGTAAAACTCGTCATTTTTACTAGAAATATAGCTTTTTAGAGGAGCTAATAACCCATTCATATGCGTGTTATTGCTTGGAATGCACGTGAATTTTGTGGGGCAATATGGCGGCATATAATCTCACATTTCTAGACTGCATGCTCCCTCTAGTAAATATAGAGCTCAGTGAAATATACCCTAAAAGAAAATACTATTCCCAAAATTGCAATACTATGTTATGCTTAGTTATTTAATAATAAATTAAAGAAAAAGCAATGGCCGAAATATCACAGACATGTTAATGACGTCGCATGGCCACATTTGTCAATGCACGTGCAAATCCTGCAACAGCAGATGTAAATTGCACGTGCAATACATCACATTTTGGAACAAATCACTTGAATACAATTTTTTTTGGTCTGAATGTAGGTATCAACGACGTCAGCATCAGTCTCATTTCAAATTTATTTTAATTTTCTATAAAATTGTAAAAAAAAATTAAAAAGTTGTAAAATTTTAGGAATAGTATTTTTAATGAATACTTTTGAAAGAAATATGTTTTTTTCTAGGGTAGTTGTCTCCTTTAAAAATATTGTGCTTTGAATTCCTGCATGTGATTACTTTTATTGTAATTCCTTAAAGCGTAAATATTCATCCTTGGGTGCATATATAAACTTCTCATCCATTTGGTGCATTTGACTAAAATGCAGAACTGAAAAATCTAACAAGCCTTATAGCAATGCATGTTAAAGACATACGTTGCAATTCTTCATTTTAGTCAGATGCCCCAAATGGATATGTTTATATATGCACCCCTTACTTAAAATATGCCCTTGATCATTTTCAGACTACCCTTCATGAGAACACTGACAGAACTGCCCTTATGCCCTGATGAAGACACATTGCACAAACTCCAGCAGCACATTCTAAACACATTGGACACAACCAGGGCCAAATGCAACTGCCCTTTGGTTTGCACGACACTTTCCTACAAAATCCACATTGATACCGAAATTTCAGTTGTATCAAATACAACCGAAATCCAGGTTAATCCCTTGGGGCACAGAACTGCAGTGACCTATGAACGATGTGACTATAGCTTCAACGAGCTAGTTTGTGACATTGGGGCCACATTAGGCCTATTCCTTGGAATATCTCTTTTAAACATATTTGCAGTTCTTGAACGGGTCATTATATGGGCAAACAAAAAATGCAGGAAAAATTAAAAAGTACTTTCACATTAAAGTGGAAGACAATCCTTGACAAATTTTTTTTCTTTCAATAGTAAAGGGCAAAAAAAAAATAGTATTTATAAAATTGTACAACTATGTTATGCATTGTTATTTTATAAAACATTAAAACAAATTTTAAATAAAACTGATACTGACGTCATAGATCGGTTCATTTTAGTAAAGAACAATGTACTCAGTGTTTATTTTAATGTTTATAAAATAAATATGCAAAACATAGTTGAGAAATTTTGGGAATATTAGAAATAAGGGTAAAATCAAAGGCAACAATTATAAAAATAGTGGATGGGGATGGGGAGGGGGGGAACACAAATCAGAGAAAAATCCTAAGGGAGAAGTGAGATTCGGATAAAAAAAGTTTATTGGGATAAAAAATATAAAAAACTAAACTTTCAAAATAAGTGCATAAAATTAATTTCCTGATTCACTTGAATTCACATGAATTACTTAGATGATTAAAAACAAACAGTGCTTAAAATAGATCATGGTCAGCATGAGCAATCTTTAAAATTTCCGCACAATTTCCTGAAATTTATAATCGGTTGCTAATGCAAACAATCACAATGGCATGTCCATGAATTTCTACACAGTTCTACAGGATTTTTAACAATTTTCTGCAGGAATATTTTCCCGAAAATTTTTAAAATTCTACAGACAAAGTACAACATTTTCTGCACAGAATATACCGCAGAATTGCATACTATGGGTGTGCATTATAGTGTGTAATCCATAAATACATTATATCTATATATATCTATATGTAGATATATATATAATTTATAATATAATTATATACATGTATATTATAATATAGTATCCATCGTTTGGTTCAACCACATGCATTCACATGGAAAATTACTATTATATATGATCAATTTTCAACAATACGTTCAATTCAATTCAACTAATTACCCTACAGTTATAGCAATTAAATGCCATTTGGTAGGGGGGGGGGGGGATTAATCTCACTCTCAGGATAACTATCCTATTTAATGCGAGAATTAATGTGAGAGTGCGGTCGTGGCCGACTTTTAGTGGAACTGCCTCAGCATTCGCCTGCAGGAACTTTTGGGAAACCACGAAAACCAAAGTCAAGACAGCCGACCTGGGAATTGAACCCAGGTCTCCCGAATGTCAGTCCGTTGTCTTACCAACTAGACCACCATGGCTCGGTGTACTCGGTGCATTTGACATTCAATGACAAGAGGAAGGTTTTTGTTTTGATGACATGTCGCCATAATTGAAAAGCTGCCATACAGGGTGAACTGCTTGCATACAGGGGAGCGCATAACTCATATTGGTGTTTCTTTCTCATTCTTTTATGTAAAAACTAGGCTGAACATAGTTGCCAAAACTTAGATATAGACTTAGTTTTGTTATGCTCTTATCGTTTAGAAAATTTTTCTGAAGAGTTGTGTTCTCCTTTATTTAAAAATTCTATTTTTCTAAGTGACAAAATTACAGTAAATTTTTAAACAAATTAATGAAAAATGGTACGAAAAACAGACATTCTTTTACTTTGCAGTTCTATTTTGACGTTGATCGTGTTTTGAAATATTATTACAGGGCATTGGGTTTGTGAATTTTACACTGCATATGGCAATTGGATCAATCGTCGCCATGTTTGTTACATATTTTGTTATATGGTTCATGTATCGCAAGGTTGTTCAAATTCGATTGGAAGAGCCACATGAAGTTATCGGTGGGTTATTTAATACATTTTATCATAATTTTCGTTTTGAAGAAATCTACGAAAGTGCTGTAAAGAATCGGCATTATATATTTATGTAATATTTATGTAGAATTGAGACAAGAAATATTAGTTTGGAAACGAGCTGCTGGGTCACTGTCCCTATATTCCCGGGATGAGAAAACAGTTAGACTTCTATTACTTCAAAAAGTTGAGTCATTAGAAACTTTGCTGAAGAAAAGATTATACGACAAAAGGTAGTTTTCACTTAATGCATTATCTTTTTTATTTTAACTAATTTGGATAATGTAAATGCTATTTTTATTTTAAGTCCTGCAAATGAGGCTTATGAAGCCAGCTTACTGGAATTGCAACGAAAGGTATACAGATTATAATTTAAAAATTTTGAATAGTGATTGTTTCTATGGAATCAATTCTAAAGTATTTCATTGAATGTAGTATCGCATTCGGAATTTTCCTTTGCTGATCAAAACAGGAATCGTTATGTTTGCTGTTATTTTGCTGTTTTTTCTTCATTCTATACCACAAATGAATATCAGTTTAGGTAAGCAGTGATTATTTTTTTTACCATGTTTTCAAATTAAAACCTAAAAATACTATTTTTTTTAAACTTTCTGCATTATCGTTTTTAAACTTATTCAAGTTTTATATAATGAATGGGGCGATTTACATCTCTTTTTTCATATCTGTTTAAAAGGGGAACAATAGAGCATATAGAAAATGTACTTGCCAAAGATTTGGCGAGTATCTTCTCAATAATTATTTTCTTTAATTAAAAAGATCGAACTAAAAAGCTGAGAACATAGTTGCTAAATCTTGGGTGATTAGAGCTTTTTTGATATGCTCAATCGTTTGGTAAAGCTTTTTCTAAGGGTTATATGCTCTCCTTTGATTGTATTAGTTTCTCTTATTACTCACCCTGTGCAGTGATTGTAATTTGGCACAATCATGAAATTATTTACTGCAATATTTTTTTTTCTCTTATAGGATGGATAGCAATTATTGGCGCTATTTTCCTCTTAGTTTTAGCTGATATGAATGAACTTGAACATATTTTTGCTAGAGTGGAATGGACAACTCTAGTATTTTTTGCTGCACTTTTTGCAGTAATGGAGGTACATCCATGTTTGGTCAATCTTTATTACTATACTTTTGAGATTTATTGCTAACTGATGTGTTTCATATGTAGGCACTCAATGAACTAGGCCTGCTAAAGTTCATTGGTACATTAACAGAAAACTTTATAAAAGATATTCCCAAGGATATGCAATTGGGAGTTTCAATTGTTTTAATATTATGGGTGTCTGCCATTGCCTCAAGTTTCATCGATAATATTCCATTCACTACCGTCATGATAAAAATTGTACTGCAAATTGCGGACAACCCCGAATTAGATCTTCCATTGGAACCATTAGTCTGGGCTCTGGCCTTCGGAGCGTGCTTTGGTGGTAAGCATCTCAAGAAATACTTTTCTCACTGTGTCAACTTACGGGTTCAGAACTTTTCAAATCGTCTATCTTTTGAATTTTTCTTTTCAGGTAACGGTACACTAATTGGTGCATCTGCAAATGTGGTTTGTGCTGGAGTAGCTGAACAGCATGGCTACCGTTTCACTTTCATGGAATTTTTTAAGTAAGTCAATTTTTCACGTAATTTTTTTCCAGTTTTTTTTAAGAATCAAATATCTGTATAGTCCAAGTTTAACATATACCAAATGTAACACCTAGCAGTGAAGATGGGAACTACAAACAGTTCTACCTGAAATTAATTCTAAAAAAGTTCACAGGAAATGCAGGATGATATGCATGGACATTTCCAATCAAGTGCATCATCGCATGTTCCATGTGTGCAGTTGGACTTCAGATCGAACAATGATTTACTGTTCTTGGTTTCTTTTTTGGCCATTAGATTGTAACTTTGGTATATGTTAAGCAAGGATGTTAAGCTTAGAATTCACGGTGTCAGAAGGCTATAGGCAGTTCAGTTTTATCAAGCAATTTTTGGACCTCGATCAGCTCTGGTATCTGACAGCAGGACCAACAAATCATATTTTCTAGCCAGTACTAAATACAGGCAGTACATTTTTTAAAACCTCACCCAGCAAAAATGACTGTAGAAATCCGGAGTATTGGCACTTTTTCTGAAATTAAAACATCCGAAAGTTTAGGAAACAAAACTTGGTGGAATAGCCTATACTTACAGCAAAATGTAGAAATCTGCAAGTAGGCCTGCCTGTTTCCAAAAATAATAGCTGTTAAAAAAAACCTGCAGTTTCCACAGTTTGACTGTAATTATTCCACAAGTTTTTACATCCTACACTTTTGGATTTTTTGCAGAAATTGCAGAAAGTTCTGATATTCTGCAGTTTCATTGCTGTATTGTCTGAGGGCCCTAATGCTGAGGTCTTCAACCCCCTTTCCACCCACTGCACACTCATCTCCATGTTCCTGCACTATTCACAGAGTAGCTTTACCCCTGGGTTATGGTAGACAGATCTGCAGTTAATAATTAAGGATAATAATAATGGCATGCATTTAGAGTGTGATGTACGAGCTTTAGGTCTAATTTTAGAACAACATTTCACCTGCATGCTAATTTGGCATGCCAAACTTTTTTTTGAGATGAGCAATAGTTCAGTGTCTTCATCTAATCCCATGCATATGGACCTTTTGAATATATTAGTAGCTTTGTAATTTTGCTTTATGTACATCCAATAGCCGCAATGCACTCAAGTCTTTCACTTCGGGGTTAATGCACAGTGCATTACCTTTTGTTTTTGTTGCGTTTTCAACTTCGACAACACATGAAATGTTGGTTGAACTATATAAATAGCTAGGCTATTGCAATAGTTTGTTTGCTGAGCATGTGGTTGCTTCATCGTACAAACTGACTAAAAAAAGCTCAACGAGCTTCATCATGCGCACAAGTTCAGTGTCATCCAAACATGCATTTTGGTAATGCGTACTGAGAACGCAGTTTAAGACTACAACATCTACTTAGTTTAATGGTGCAAGTGTATTTTCAACACATGTTTCAACAAAGCATTGTGCAATAAGTAGTTTGTTTGTATTATTTTCCCATTTTATTTTGAACTGAAATCTTTAATATATATTTATAATCTACGTTTTGCATGTCATGTTAACAATATTTATGTTTATAAATCTTTAAGGATGAATTTCAGTGCTCCAAATATATCCTACTTTCAGTATTTCAATGAATTTTTGTATAATTCACTCTTGTTTTTTTTTTGTGCTGGAGCAAATGTAAATATTAACAAAATTAAATTAAGTTTTAAAATATGAGATACTAAAAATACAGCTAGCTAGGCAGAAAAGTTGCCAGACACTTAATGTGCAGATGGTGTTTTACCCTTGCCAAAAACAAACGAAAAAAAAAAAAAAACTTTCTCAACGACTATTAATTATGCTTTCTTTTGCATTGTCTAAAACCAACATCATTTCAATTAAAACTGGCAACAAAGTATTGAATTCGTGGAAGTTGTGAGTCTTTTGGTATATTCCTGAAAGTAGGCCCCTATATGAAAATCTAACGAATTACTCGCAAAAACTATTTCTCAGCTGAAAACGCAACATATTTTCACTCTAACTTTTGAAATCCCAATCTTACGAAATATTTCTCAATAAAAGGCTATTTTTGTTTTGAGTTTACAAGATTTTCTGGCAGAAATGCTATGAGAATATTGCAAAATGAAATTGGGAACAGGGCTTTGCTCGATTACACCATAATTTCAGTGTGTTAAGGCTTCCATTAACCAATTCCTTCCTGATAAGTAGATGATTTTAAAAAAAAAACTAGCTAAATTTTTAAAGATGAAGGAGTATGTATAATGAATGCTATGCTTTTTTGGAGGTGAGGAATAACACTTTGGCCTACGAGTTTAAAAACGCATTAACCTGTAGTTATCATTGCTTTCAAGGATACAAAACTATTTTTGGAATTTTTTTATTTGGAAAATGTAAATAAACAATCCTAATGCATTTTGAAATTCTCGGGAGTGCTCGAGGATTTGCCCTGTAAAATTTATTTACTCAAGTCATTTTAATATATACCATAATCTTTTTCATTTACTATCTTACAGAATTGGATTTCCAATAATGTTGATAACCACAGCTACAGCAACAGTCTACTTATTAATATGTCATGTTGCCTTTGACTGGAATGGCACAGTTTAGGTTATTATACACGCCGTAGTTATAGTTAGACCGTATACGAGCATATTATATATTCTTTGTAAAATCCCTTCGCTGAAATCAATTGCAAATTGTTCTACAGATGAATTCCTAGTATTTATCTGTTGAGCGGTTTCTCAAAGCTTCAGTGATTGAACCTTGATTTAAATAATTATCTGGTTCTGTGAACCATCAAGTTGCCAGTTTTGAATAATGTTTAAAAGCATGATTATATCGTCTAGTCACATATTTGGGCTTTTAAAATTTAGCATTGCTGACTTCCTTATTCTGTATACAGCCAAGTATTGTTTCTATAGGCCTACTATAATGTCCGTTAATAACAAAGGGAAAAAGATAAAATGATATGTGTAAAAATTTGATCTAGCTTTTCATTCTCGATTTTGATTTGAACGAGTAATTTAATTTGTATTCTATCAAAGCCCTCTTTCCAGTAAGTGGGTCGTTTTAAGTATTTACATAGTATTTTCAAATCAAATATATTACAGCATATATATAATTTTATTAGAAAAAAAATTAGTCTGAATGTTTTGTCTTTATGTTGCGTGCTTGTTAGTGTAAATTCAGTGTACACTTTGAATTTTTTTTGACTATGATATGGTGAACTCTTCCATGTCAGTTTAGATCTGTATGTTTGGGTGATCTCTGTCTGACTGAATTTTTATTTCATGTTTGCATTTGTTACAGTTTTATTAAAATTTTGTAGTACATTTAAGTTGGCTTGGTTTCATTTTATAAAAAAATTATTTACATAATCAAAATTCGTTTTTTAATTAATTCCAGTCTTAAGGAAAATTATAGTCGCCTTCTTGGATTTATAGTTTATTTGATAGTGGCGTATGCGCAATGTATGGTTTTTTTTTGGCATTAAGAGTGCATTTTCACAATAATATTCGATTTTCGCAAAATTTTACATAAAAGTTTTGCAGAGGATCTCAGTAAATATTTACTTAGAAAACATCATGTTAAAATACCAAATTGAAGAGGAAAACAATTCATAGCTAGGTAGTCATGCTCCTTTTTCATGTTTATAAGTCTGAACTTTACTTAGAGGCGGGGGAAAAAAGTCCTAAAAATTCAACCTTACTTTTAATTTTTATTAAATTATTAACGGAAATTATGGGAAAAGGGCTTAGACAGTACCTGGAGATTAGCATTCCCTTCAGTCTGATATTTTTCTATGTCTGTGGGTCTTTTGAGTGCCTAAATTTTTTGAGAATTTTTTTAAATTTGCAAAATGTTAAAAGTCGAAACTATAGAATTCTGTAATAATATGCCATATGTTGAAATTGAAATGAGGGTGATAGTATGCACGTACAAGTTTAGAAAAGAGATTTGCCTTGACAACAGGAGTCTGCATTAAAGAAATAAGCCATAGAATTTGTTTATTTTTAGCAGGCCTACTTTTAGTCAGAAAGTATTTTTAGATTTTCAAGGAACAGCTAAAATATATTTATTTCTTATGAAATGAAACAAAACAACAGATGACACACCAAACTTTTCTTCTAATTAAAGTCAGGCGTTGAAATTTGTTTATTAATAAAAAAAATTACCTACCAAACATCCATTATGCCTTCAACAGCTAACGAATTCAGCCATTTCCCAAAATTCCTGAAATAAAAAAGTAATTGTATGTCTGTCAAGGACAATGACCAGTTTGCACTAGGGCTAAAATTTATCCAAATATAGATTTGTGTATAATATTGCAGAATTAGTCTTGAAAACATGTAAGAATCTCTTTATATGAAGAACTTTATTGGTGAATGCATTCTCATTGTTAAAATGTATTCTAAATACATTTTAATTATATTGAAATATTTTCATGATGTCTGGTGGATGTTTTCGGCGAGTGTTGCCCTTTTAAGTTGGGTTACTTGAAAGGAAATACATAGTCTATGAAGCATATATGCTGCTTGTTTCTATAATAAACCTACAGCTGATTTCAACCTTGGCTGGCTTTTACATATTCAAATGTATCTTAACAGTTTTATCTATTTAAATGTGCTAAATAGCAGGTAACATCCAACAATATTTAAAAAAATAAATAAAAAAAACAAGTGACCAGTATTTGGAAACATTTTACTTCTGTAAGAGATAAGTTTAGTGTACAAAAGTATAAAACTATAGGTGATAAATTTGGAAAGATAACAGAAATTTGTAAACTAAAATTCTGTTAAAAAATGTAAACAATGCTATGTATAGAATACAAAGTGAATAGAAAAACATATCACAAAAGTAAATATAAGAAGATTGAAATCACATTATTACAATACTCTTGTATTAAAGATGCTGAAATGCTGTTAGTTTTCATTAAAATCAATGTTGAGATATTTAAAGAAAAAATTTCTGTTTTAGATTAAATTCATAACCGTTTTGTTTTATCCAAAATTTAAATAATGGATCGAGGGAGGTGTACTTATTTTTTACAATTCATGAAGAAAGTGAAATGTTTCAATTTTAAATTAAAATTAATTTTTTTTTCTTAAATTAATGTTGTCTGGATATAGAACATAAGATTGTTATTTCTGCAATTCTTTTGAAACCAATTTTTTTTCAAACCAATATATTAGGCTTTTTCTGAAATTTCAGATGGGATTAGGGGAGTATTAGAAGTGGTACATAATTTTTTTCCCCATTTTTAGCGAATTTGTTATGAAATGTTACAAGGTGATGAGAATTTTGAAGTGTTTTGTACGTAATATGGATTTTAAAAGTCTTTTCAATAGAACAATTTCAGCAGCTTAATACATGCAGTAATCCATGCCAATACTTGAGTTAAATTTCATAGGATAGATACATTTTGATGAGAGGTGGCAAAGGCAATTGTTGTATCCTGTTCGGTAAAATGCAGCCACCAGCCCCCAACTGACGTCGTATGAGCAGCCGCAGTTGATGTTTCAGGTAAAGTGGTGTTTGTGCTGCATTTAGCAACATTTGCTTTTGTTCAGGATTTAAATTATTGGCTCTTTTAATTGCAGGCAAATGAAATGCTTCTGCCGCTTCCAGGATGACATCGAAGACATGTGGAAACTGAGAGAGTCTTGGCACTGCTTTCAGGATTCCTTTGGGGTCATGATATTGAGTTTTCAAAATGACGGAGGCACCATATTTTAGTAACAGTTCCACCACTTTGATTTCAGGTTTCGTATTGTAATTGATATACTCTCCTATAGGTGGCTTCAACAGAGGTCCCGTATCGGATACAGTGTACTGATTCGGATCGGCACCATGGTCCAGCAACATTTTCAAGATTTCCAGCCGATTTTCGATGTTGTCTGTGCAGGCGATGTGTAACGGTGTCCCGATGATCGGAGAATTGGCATTGACGTTGGCTCCGAAATCAATCAGCATTTTCACCATTTCCGGATTTCCCTTCAAGATGGCGAAATCCAGTGGTGTGGGTTTGCGGTATTCTGACGAGAAATTAATTCTGGCACCTTGCTTCAGTAACAGATTCACCATTTGCATATTGCCGCTGAGCACCGCATAATGCAGAACGGTTCTGTGATCGTGCCTTTCGGAGGTCATAGCATTGACGTCGGCGCCGTAGCTGATCAACAACAGCGCGGATTCCATGCCGTCCGGATGACGGCAGGCCTTCATCAGTGGAGTAAGACTGCTTCGATCTCGGGCATTGGCATCTGCTCCGAACAGGAGCAACAGCTACAAGAACTGGATATTCAACGGATGGACAAAATTGATTTCGGAACCCAAGAAGTAGCGGGCATTGGGATTCGCTCCATTCTGCAGGAGCAGTTTGGCCGCATCGTAATGGCCGTTCCTGATAGCCAGACGTAAGGGCTGATCGGCCAGGACCGTCTTCGGGTATGGATCTGTCGAATCAGGATCAGACCAGTCGATCTTGGCATGATGCTTAATTAGAAGATCGAGGATTTCGATGTAACCGTGTTCAGAACACAGATGTAGAGCCGAATATCCGACCTCATCGAGAGCATTCACGTCTCCTCCTCTCACCAATAATAGATGGATGGCTTCCAAGTAGCGCTGGTAGACAGCATAATGTAAAGGACGAAGCCCTTGGGTGACTGGTTCGTTCACTTTGGCACCACAGGCCAGCAGGATTCGTATTTCGTCCAAATTTGCGGAGCGAATTATTGCATCGGCCAGCTCTCGCTGCAGGTTTTGAATGCAAGGGATCTGTGGCATTTTTGACTTGGTTTTAATACCCTTGAAGAATTGAGAATTGGCTTCTGTAATAATAGATTGTTTGTATCAGTATAAGTCAGTGTAGTATGTAAATCGGAGTAGTACATCTCAATGGAAAGTTTCTTATTAGTTGATTTCTTAAAGGGGACTACCACCCTAGGAAAAACGTATTTTTCTTTCAAGAATATACATTAGGAAAATATAATTCCCAAAATTTCCTAACTATGTTATGGTTAGTTATTTAATAATAAATTAAAGAAAAAATAATTAATGGTGGAAATACCACTGACATGTTAATGACGTAGAATGGCCACATTTTGCGATGCATGTGCAAATCCAGGACATAAATGTAATTTGCACGTGTAATGCACCTCCTTTTGGAACAAAATCATGTGAGTAGTCATTTTTGTTCAAATGAAATGGCAAATGACGTCAGTTTCATTTCAAATTTATTTTAATTTTTATAAAATAACTATGCATAACTTAGTTACAAAATTTTAGAAATTGTAATTTTTACTGTAGACTTTTGAAAGAAATAATTTTTTTCTAAGGTGACCATTTTTTTAATACCAATTTTTGTTTTAATAGTTTTATATTAAAATTTATAACTTAAATATTGGAATAAAAAGCAATTGTAATTGTTAATTTCACTAATTTTATAGTTTTAAAGTATATTTACTCTGTTCTCTTATGCTTTTTAATTCCTTAAAAAGAAGTTCAATCAATAATGTTATATAAAAACTATAAAAAGTGCATTTTCCAGAAAGTCACATAAAATCATAGAAACATTGGAAGTTATTAAGAAGTAATAATCCACTGTTCCAATAAAGCCTCAAAATACATTGAATACTAGCTTTATTAAAAACAGAAGCTAAATTTCTGAACCAGGAATTTTAAAAATAATTGAAACATGCCACACTAGAATGACCAACTTTTATAACATGTATTCCCCCAATCTGGGTAGCCATTTTGTTTTACATTTATGTAGTTGTAGCATTGTAAAGTTTTATTGATAAACGCTAGATAAATCTAAAACATTATCAGGAATCTGACCATATTTACTCATCAAACCATTTTCCTAGAATGAATAAAACAATTAACATGGAAAAAAACCATTGGATAGATAGTGAATGCACTTTTATCAAATTGATTTATATTTTCACAGCCCAAAAATATGAAAGAATGTTCTGAAACTTTCTGAGTGTTATTAAATCACTTCCTTAAAACTTCTTTAAAAAATCTCCATGCTGCAATACAATAAAATGTAAAACAAAATGGCTACCTTTACCTGGACTTGGAGAATACGCCTAATTATTTAAACAAAAAAAAATATTTCTTATAAGCTAATCTAATGCTTTGAAAATATTGCCCTTCATTTGTAAATAAATAAGTACATACAATTTACTAAAAATTGAATGAATAGCCGTATACTTACAACATTAATCACCAAATGTTCATTGAGGTATTGAGCACACTGTAGGTCGCAGTTATTCCAAGATTAAGAACTTAAGATCTTAAGATACTAAAAGGTGTTCGGTTCGATGATCAGCTGAGATGAAATAAATGTATTTCGTTTTGTGTAGAAGAGTTTTATAAACAACGACACGTGACAAATCCTAGGTTTGATGCAACCATCATGGATGTAACTGCGTAGTAGAAAAGTACGAAATTTTCATGTCGAAAAATAACTTAAGAGGTTCTGGGAGATCAGCTGCCTCGCATTTTGGAAACTTTCCAAAGTAGGAGGATGTGGACATACTTGTATGGGTGATCATACTCTTCTTTCTTGTTTTTCTTGAAGCAGTATAAAGTTTGTTTACGTTACTAAAGTGACTAATTAGCAGCACAATATAAATATAATTGTTCAATATAATATATAAAATTATATGAACATGTTACAATTTGATTTTTAAGAAATCGGTTCTTCACTGTAGGATGAAAATGTACAAATGAGAAACGCATTCTTAACTACTTAGGTGCTATGCATGGTTAGATCGGAAGAGCGT